>JAFBJS010002992.1:90664-103139 GCA_016785265.1 Paraplagusia blochii
ATATATGTATATATATATATATATATATATATATATATATATATATATATATACTATATATGTCCTCATCCTAGTTTGTAAACCTGATCTGCTCTATACTGCTGAACCAGAACATTTGATAAACAAGTCATGTTTGAAACCAGGAGACAAAACACTTGGCCGTGAACGTCCACAGCGAACACACAAAATAAATAATGCTTTTTTTACATGGAGGTTTCAAATGGACACAGAAGAACATCTGGAAAACATCAGATTGCAGTAATCTTTCCTCAGGGGATTGAACCCATGATGCTGAAAGAGGAAGACACACCCTCTTACACTGGTGTTTACATGCCAAGATTCCCACCAAAAAGTTCCTGTAACTGTCACTATCACTGTCTCTCACTGCCGTGTCTGATGGACACCCTTTGCTGCACTTAGTGTGAAAGCATTTTAATGGTTGGTCTAACATGACTGTGTGTATATAAGGTACAGAATATGAGATGACGACATGTAGTCAGATTTAGATCTTGTGTGTATTGGACACATTGACAGAACACCAAATATAACACGCAGAGCTCAGAAAAACTGGTAATAAACCCTCAATGGTTAAACCAGTGTGTCATATATCAGCCAGTAGACAAATACTACACATATATATGTATATATATAAATATATATGTATATGTCCTCATCCTAGTTTGTAAACCTGATCTGCTCTATACTGCTGAACCAGAACATTTGATAAACAAGTCATGTTTGAAACCAGGAGACAAAACACTTGGCCATGAACGTCCACAGCGGAACCCTTTCTATAATAATCACTTCAAGTTATTTTTAACTCATTGTGTCACGGAAAACATGCCGGGTTCTCCATGTCCAAAAGACTCCTACCTGATTTAAGGTGGGGGTCCTGATGGAGGAGGAATATTGGGGGGTAAAGTCTTCTCTGCTCCCTGTAACCTCTGTGTCAAAGTGCTGGCGTCCTTGAGGGAGTCAGCTGCAGCGGTGTAAGTTATGAGTTGACACTCAGACCCGAGCCTCCTATCACAGCGTCTGGGAGTCGCTCCGCTTTTGGCACAGCAGGCTGGTTGCCCACTCGCATGCTTCATACAGTACAGGGATACTGCCCCCACCAGGCAACTCCTGGCGGTGGGCCGTCCAGGACAAATGTGATAACAACAAGACGAGGAATCCACAAAAATAAATGTTTTATTTGAGGGATTCTTTTAAGGAGTTCTTTTGTGAACCTTACAGACCTGTTAGGAAAAGGCTTCACAAAAATAAGAAATATAAAGGCTGATGTTACCAGAGGACCTGTGTCAGTAGAACTGTCTTTTTCACCAGTCTTTTCTTTCCTTCCTACGAGCAGCAACTTTTTCTAGATGGTTCCTCCGTCAATAGAAGTGTATCTTGACATTGTCGGTCATGTTGGGCCACCAGCATCCTGACAGGTAGTAGATTACAGTACAATTAATATACAACAACAAAGAAAATGTCGAGGTTAAAGATGGAGCTGGAAAAAGAGGAGGGGTAAGGAGGAGAGGAGGTAGAGAGAGAGAAAAAAGTTAAGTAGATGTTAAAAAAAGAGAGAGAGAAGACAAAAGAAAACGTAAAAGCAAAAGCAAGGTGATGGGGGGAAGCAAAAGTTAAAAAAATCAAGATAAGAAGGAGAAAAAAATAAGAAAATAAGGTGTCAGTATTTTGTTCACTATAACTGTAGTACTGGGAAGGAAAGCAAACTCCTTGTCATTGTGACATTGTGATTCACTCCACTGCACACAACAAAATGTCACCTTTGTATTTAACCCATCACCAAAGTGAACAGTGAGCAGTGAGTGGGGACAGTGCCATGCTCAGTGGACCTCAGTGGTGACCTGACAGTTGGTGGATTCTAACTTGGAACCCTCCAGACCCCAGTCCAGTTTCTTAGCCACTACACCACCACTGCTGTATGTGAAGTTACTTGGGTTTACTGGGTTACCAGGTTTGCATCATAAACTAAAACCTGCTGGTGCCGTGAGTTGCCAGAATGTGTCGTACTCAGCCAGTTGAGTCATTGGCTCCTCGATGTTACTTCCTGTCTTGGCGCTGCACTCGAAAAATAAAGCTTGGTGGTGCTGTTCAAGACAAAAATCCAAACATTTCAATCTCACTCCTGGAGAAAATTCCCTGAGCAAAAGTGCCTTTAACATTTGAGGAAAAAAAACTCCTCACCTCTGCCAGTCTCTCTCCATCCTGTGTATTCACCTCTCTGTCTTTAAAGCCTATCAGGTCCAGTTTGTTTCCCAGCAGCATCAACACAGTCCCTTGATTCATCTTCTCCTGGGACACGTCAGAAGAAGAGGGTTTACTCATGGACTCAGTCTAACAAGAGCAGCTCAGCTCTTCGAAACCCAAACTTTGGTCTGTTGATGTTGTTCAATAAATGTTGTCAAATGGCACGAGGCGTTTCATCATTACAACCAACTCCAACTCTTCACCTTTGCATCGTCCAGCCATCCTCTGACTGCGGTGAAGGAGGTTGAGATGGTTACGTCATACATGGCCAAGATCCCGTCGGCCTTTCTGTAATACTGCTCAGTGATGGATTTGAACCTTCAAATGAAATGAAAAGGAATGATCAAAAAAATGTTAAGAAAAGGACAAGATTGTAATTACAAACATGTATAACTGACCTCTCCTGTCCTGCAGTGTCCCACAGCTGCAGGGTGATGGTGCTGGGGCCAAGACTTAATGTCTTCATCTGGAAATCTATACCTGACAACACAGAGACTCCAGGTTTGGTCAAACAGGTCCATTGTGGGAGGGGATGTCATAAAAGAGGATGAGTCTTACCAACAGTAGCAAAAGATTCACTTAAGGAGGTCCCGGTGCAGTAGTGGTGGATGAAGGAGCTCTTTCCTACGCCTGAGTTACCTAAGAAGACCACTTTGAACACTCGCTGAGTGCTGACCGCAGTGCTGACCGCAGTGCTGACCGTTTCGGTTTTCTCCTGAAATGCAGAAAACTGAAACTGAAATTGTAGACATAGAAAAAGTCTACAAAGGGGGTCTTAAACTCTCGGCCCATGGGCCATTTGCGGCATGTGGAACGATATATTGCGCCCCCCACCTTGATGTGACAGATGAATTTATAATATTTTGTAATTTTTTTTTCTTTTGTATTGAACACTGAAAACTGACACTGCCCTTCGGTGAAATGATAGTGTGGGTGGTATTTGAGTTTGAGACCCCTGGACTACAATAAGTTGATGTCATATTTTTCCTACCTGGTTTGGAATCAGCTCAACATGCTGACAGGACGACTGGTGTCTCTTTGAGGCACTTGTCTGCAGTGTGTCCTGCTCCAGCTCATCAGACGAGCTCAGCTGTCTTCAGAGTGTAGAAACACACACACAGACAGACAGACAGACTTAGTGGATTAGACACCGTGGACATGAATGAATATTGACATTGGGAACACGTGCGTAGTACGAACCTCTTCAATGGCTTCTCCTGCTGTAAGTAGTTACCTATGATTGACCCTTTCTTCTGCAAAGTCTTTGTGACATTTGGATTCTAAAAGGTGTTTGTGTGAACAGCAAGGCAGAAGACACAATTAAGATTCTCCTACTGTCTCAAAGAGACATTTAAACTCTCAAACAAAAGCAATTGATATCAGTCTCCTAGGCTTCTCTTTGGCAGTGATGATGAAGGATGAGGCTGAGGGAGTTGGAGCGCAGGCTAAGAAGAAATATGACATGTGTTGGAGAAAGGATGGTGAAGACAGAGCTGTAGCAATGATCCAGGAAAGACCCATAAACTTAGTTAATGTTAACACAAATGACAAACCAAAAGTTAACTAGTGATAAGACTTATACAGACTACAGTGATATTGTGTAAAACTAACTACAAATATGACATTAATGCAGTGCTTCTCAATTATTTTCTGTTGCGCCCCCCCCAGCAACAAGAAAACAATGTCTCTCCACCCCCGCCCCCACCGCCACCACCACCCACTCTCCGCCGCAACTATAAATAACAGCATTTGTCTATAAAATAGTTCTAGCTACACCTCTGCATAACATCGTATCCTTGTTAACTTAAAGAAAACAAAAAGAAAGAGATATAGTTCAACTTACAAGGATGTGCAATTACACTTTATTGTAGTACGGCGGAAAAAAAAGCATGTTCCCCAGGGTCACACGTGTCCCCCTCAGCATCGCACCGCGCCCCCCCAGGGGGGCCCACCCCACACTTTGAGAAGCACTGCATTAATATCAGTGTTCTTACTCACACAGGCCAGATGAAATGTCACCTACAGAGAAATGTGAGATTTTTCTTATTAATCGGTAAAATACTGACCAAGATTCTTTTTCCACCCGCAAAATGTGATTTAATTTTTTTAACAGTACATTACAGTCTCATGTTTATATACTATTTATACTTGTTATATATGTAAATATATAAAATAGCTACTGGACCGCCCTTGGTTCAATCAACTTCTTGTTCATTTTAAAACCTTGTAACACTAAAGGTTAATTTGTTTGGACAAATATTATGAAAAGCTCAGGAAAGTTTCATTTCAGAGCTGATATCCAGCCATTTTCAACATTTTTCTTGATAAATCACATCAACAGCTATGGCATTACATTGCCAAAACAGTGCTTTTACGCATTCCAATGTTTTTATGTTAATATTCTTCAGGTAATATACTTCTTGTGGTACCAGGCATTAAAATGAACTCGAAATTGAAGAAAACAAGGGTGGTCTGATGAGGTTTTTTTTAAATACATTCCACTACCGTACAAAACAGAAAACGTCACTACTCAGAATCTACAGAACAGAAACATACTGACAACCTGAACCGGTCAGTGACAGTTTAACAAGTTTGGTTAATGACCAACATCAACAACAACAACAACAGCAGCTGCCTGAGTTAATAGCCATTGTCCATTCCAGGACTTAGCTCAGCGTGGATAAATCTCCTGTGTCCATGGTGAAGACAGGTCTTCACTGAGGTAGTAAGTTAACGGCAAAGCAGGGAGGAGAGTAGGTCTGTGACTAACCCTCTTCTGAGTCTGCTGGGCATCCTTCTCATCTCGCAGCTTCTTATTCATGTCCCTGAGACCAACAAAGAGAAGATCAATGAAGAAGTCGTGGCGATCTGACTACGGTACAGCAGCAAGACAGTCATCATCAGTGCAGTCTCACCTCAGCAGCTCCAGTTGTCTTAAGAGGCTCTCCTTCTCTTTTTGTATGTTCTTGGAAACCCTCATCACATTTCTAAAGACAGAATCATCAGATTCGTCTCAGACATGTCACCGACACAGAACATTTCTCTTCACATGATTTTAACCTTCTTCTAGGACAATGTCCACTCACCTCTGTCTGGTCCTCTGTTCCTGTGCGGCGTTGTGCTGCAGCAGACTCAGCTGACTCAGAGCCGTCTGCAGCTGCTGTTTGCTGTTCTCCACCTGTTCCTGCAGCTGTGCGTTGATGCTGCGCAGCTGCTGGTTCTGTTTCCGAAAATTGGCCTGTTCGCAGGTCAGCTGCCGGATCCGGGTCTCCAGCTGAAGACAGAGATGGTTCTGAGTGACTCTGTGGTGAAGCGTCCAGGATGATAGGATCCTATGCTGACTGACAGTTTACCTCCTTCTGTTTGGACAGGGTCGTCTCAAGCTCTTGCTCTCGCATCTTGAGCTCCTCTTCTAGTTTTTCTCCTCTTTGTATTTGTTTGATGCTGTCCTGAGAAGAAACACAACAACACACACATGAAGTGGCAGTGACAGTGACATCATGGAATACAGTGGTCCCTCTGCTATCACGATAGCTCCTTTCCAAGATCAAGCAAGAGATTGTAACGCAAAGTAGAGGCAACAAAGTATATTATTTACATATAAACCTCACCTAAACTCTTATCAAGACATTTGATAAGACAGTATAGTTAGATAATGGAGGGACTAGACTGACAGTATGGTGATTTGAGTGGCAGTTGTGGAGACTGCTGCCCAGTGACACGGTAGCGGAGGAGGATGAAGATGAAAAAAATGAATGAAATAGAGAAAAAGGACAACTGAAATGTAGAGACTGAACACTGTCCATTTTCATGCATCACACAAGTCTTAACTGTGTACCTGGACGTGCTGTTTCTGTTTCTCCTCTCTGAGTTGACTCTCCATGTCTTCATAAATGGAACGGACCACCTGATCATGTTCATTCTCTCGCCTGAAAAGAAAAGAACAAATCATGGTTAAACTCACACCCATATCAGTAGAACTGTGATCAAACAATGTCTAATTCAAATTTCATTCAGAGAATCCAGACAGAGAAAGTTTACACCTGCTCAAAGCCTCCTCCAGACTGTCTCTCTCTCTGATGGCGTCCTGTAACCGGGACACTGTGTGGACCAGGACACCCTCCAGGACACTCAACAGCTGTGGTCTGTCTCTTTGGAGCTCACACCAAAGAGAGCAGACGTCCTGCTGACTGACACACAGCACAACAGAGTATATGATTATACTGAGAAAATATTGTTATGGGCAGTCAAATAATATTTTCCTTCATCCATCTCCCTCTCTCCTCTGTATCTTCTACCATCATTCTCCTCTTTGTCTCCTACCTGGTAGCTCCATCTCTAGGATCATTCTTCTACCAATGTATCCACTGTCCCTCCTTTGAACATGTCCAAACCATCTCATCTCAATGACCTAATTTCGGATTCTGTCCATCCTTGTCTCTCCTAAAGAGAATCTCAGCATCTTTAACTCCTCCACCTCCAGCTCTGTCTCCTGTCCTCTAACTATTTCTAGTGTCTCTAACCCATCTATCATGGCAGGTCTCAACTGTCCTGTAAACCTTTCCCTTCACCTTAGCTGACTCTCTTCTATCACAGATCACTCCTGACTCTTCTCTTCAGTTTTTCCATCCAGACTGTACTCTATTCCTCTCCTTTCTTCAACAGTCTGGTTCTAAGTATCTAAACTCCTGCACCTTCACCACCTCTGCTCAGATAGTCAGTCTAATAAATACATCTAACATTGTCCAAGGTCTTGAATGCATTACAGATTGTTGATTATTGTTGAAGGTTAAAAGGAAAAAAACAGTTGCTCCTACTTTTCCAGCAGTTTGTCTGCTCCCAGTTCTATCAGCAGTTCTACAAATCCAGCTGCAGCAGCGTCCTGAGACCACTCCTCCTTATCTGTGGCTTCCTCCGCTTCCTCCTGACTCAGCTCTTTTGAGTCGTCAAGTCCCACCAACTCACCTGCACACAGGAAATCATTACAGCCGTGTGGTTTATAAATGATAAACCACAATCGAAAGCTTTAGGTCCGATCATTTTACCCACCCAGCACAGTGTTGAACTCCAGAGGGGTAAGGAAACCGTTGCTTCCTCTGTCCATACTGTCAAACACGGCCTCCAGTTGATCCGGGGACAGTGGCAGCTCTGACTGCAGCCTCTGACAGGACAAAAATACAGAGTTTATACAACAAATATGAACATTGAATATTCTATAATCCAGAACACTTACCTGCATGTCTCTCTTTGTGATGAACCCCTTTCCCTCTTTGTCACACAGCAGAAAGAGCTCCCTGGCTTTGCTCATGGTCACTCCTGGTGGACTGCCTGACGTCGCTTCTTTGAATAAACTCAGTGAACTGTGTCTGCGGGTCTGCCTGGGACTTCCAGGAGGAAGGCTGGAGAGTCTGGGACTCAGCGGTGAGGCCTCACAACTGCCTTGACCCACCAGCACTTCATCATCATCCAACCACTTGGACATTGCTGCTCGAAAAGGATCAGCAGAATGTTGTTTGAGTGTTTTTAATAGAGACAGACAGACACACAGACAGACAGACAGATAGATAGAAAGACAGATAGCAATCTTGATACTGTAAATTGATATACAGATAGACAGATATATAGATAGAGAGATAGATAGACAGACAGACAGAAATCTCAATAAATGGATAGACAGATAGACAGACAGACACCTAGATAAATGGATTGACAGATTGGTAGATGGATAGACAGGTAGATAGACAGACAGACAGACAGACAGACATTAAAAATTGATTTAAGCAAATCAACTGCAACGTGTGCTACAACAGATGTTTCAAGATCACATGGCTGCAAATTTATAACAGAAATGTTATTATAAAATTCCAGCCAAAGGCATTTTTTTCTCAAAAGTTAAAAACAAAATATTGCCTATTTTGGAAGGTTATCACACCAGTTTGGCGCCAGTCACTGTTTAAACAGCACAGACAAACACTGGAAAACAAAAACAAACATTATCTTTACAATGTATTGGCATTCATTCCCTCTCTCCTCTCAAATGTCTCAGAATGTCAGGAGAAACAGGAACTGCAGGTCCTCCCTTGTCAAACACATGGTGAAGAACAAACTAAGTTGTGTCTGTGCACATGATCTCCACCTGCAGAGAGCAGCTGCTGGACTGAACAGGTCTGTACCCAGAGCAATCCCACACTTTTGCAGTATTTGTGCAAACTGTCACATGGGCAGTGTTGGTAGACCGTCATCAGTGTGTGTTACCATAAAAAACAGGACTTTAAACTGATGTTGACTAATGAAAAAATGACAGGGTTCCAGGATGTGAGTGGAAGGACAGAACAGGATGGAGTCAGGTGAGGAGTGTCAGGATGTACAGGATGGGCCTGCACAACACAATGCAAATAAATGTTTGCAAGTATTTGCATTTTTGGCCTGATCACAATTGCATCACAAATGTTTACAGGCGGTAACTATGAAAAAAAAAAATAAACAAAAGTGTCTCCCTGTGATTCATGACAAACAAAAGATGGAAAATATGCTGTTAATGAAATTGATGCTTTTTTTTAAGTCACTCAAAAGAAATAAAACAAAATAGTTTCTATTTCACTGATGTTTACTGTATTTTATTTATTATGTGTTGTATTGATCTATTATGTTATTTATAAGTTGTTTATAGGTGTATGCGTTCTACATACCAGTGTCCCTTGACTTTTTTGCGCCACGGACCGGTCTTTTTTTTGTTTTGGCAGATAAATACCCCTTAATAAAATTACATTTACAAATTACAAATATTTTCCTACCTATAAAATCTTCCTACACGAATAAACTGTGCATGCACACAACAAAGGTCTCCCAAGCGCACACAGCACTATAACTTTCTGCTACCAGACCGGTATACAAAGTTAGAATCTTGTGTCAACGACTCCGTGTCATTTTGAGTTTATTGTTGTTGTCTTCACTGAGAAAATATTTCTTAATCAAATATAGTTGCATTATTGATGATGGAATCCTAGCCATTCTATTGTCAAGTTATTTTGTTGATATGGGTATGGATCAAGTGTAAGTAATAGACAGATGGGACCAAAAGGAAACATTTCTCTGCAGCCCTGAACCAATTCACGCACGGACCGGTACCAGTCCCCGGCCCAGTGGTTGGGGACCACTGCTATATACCATTGTACATGAATGGATGTAAAAATGCCAAAAGAAATAGAAAAAAAACACACACAGAGACTTGATTTATGAAGTCTTCAACACTAACACAGATAAGATATCAGGGACTCTTCAATTGAACCTGTTTTCCTCCAGTCTAATCAGACGTAGTTTGATCAATAATGAATAAAAACAAAGTTTAATAACCAGGGTGATAATGTATTTATATATAAATGCAGAAGTTTAGACAAAAACCGCTCAAATATATCGCAGTTGATTTATGGAACCTTCCAAACGTCACCGTCGTAGTGATAGGCAACTTTTTTAAGATAAGACTCTTGTGTAAACATTACACATAAAGAATTTCAACCACATTTCACTTTCGCCAGGAGCGGCGACGTCAGAAAAACCCGTCAACACCACATTAAACCACGACAAGCTACTAACGTCATACTAATACAATATTATTTATTAAAAATAAATGATAAATTATTATATGAACACATTATGTGAGAAAACTGACTCCATTATAAGACTTTAGATTCGTAATAACTGCTTCTTAAACCGAATTGGAAATTCAACCGAGTACAAATACTAACTTTTTGGGGCATTTGACCAACGTTTCCAAACTGACCACAACGTTTATCGAAAACACAGACAAACGAGGGGGAATAAGGGACTAAAGTCGCGAATGTCAGCTCAACAAAAGCAACCAAACCTGGAGACGAAATAGACGTTTACTCACGTCTCCGTGTTGCTGTAAGTCCGGTGAAGTCAGAGTAAAGTGAGAGTGAAGGACTGAGCCACAGAGTCACCGTGGACTGGCAGGTGTCCACCACTGACTACTGCACCTTTGAACGCCGCTCTCGTTCACATAGACACAGGCTGAAGTCGCTAGGTGGCGGTGGTCAAACGACGACGTTCAATAGAAAGGAGTAATGATAGAAATAACCACTAGATGGCAGTAATGCAGAGTGTTAAGCTTAAAAGAAGAAGAACGGCGTTTCGTGCATCTGTCGTAATGATCAGTATAATCATCCCAAAAATATTCGGCAACACTCTCATCCGTGGCGTGGCGTATTTTTATTTTTTAAATACACTTTAATCGAGTTTTTATGTACGGATTAAGAATTAATGGCATGGCTAATCCGATGCTTTCAATTTTGACCGATATTATGTAAATATATACGCCAGGTTTTACGGTAAAATCTACGTTGCCATGGATATTGCGGAAATACACCCGTTAGTGGAAATCTAGGCGCCTGTGAATGTTTTGGCGTGTGATTCAAAGTAAAGATACATCCCGTTTATTTTCTTTTCATATACGGCAACATAGTCGACTTTTTTCCTAACACATACCGGGTAAGTGGACGCTACCTCTGAAGAATGCTTGCATAACATCGTAGATATTTTAGCTTGTCGAACAACAAACTTTTAGCGGTAATATCGTGTTGTTGTACGGATAAAACACGGTTTGACTTGTTTTACACAAAGGGTTGTAAGGAGGTCGTTTTTCTTCGATACCTTTTGAGTGGCCGTCTATAAAAAGCTTTATGTTAGTTGTACTGCTGATGTTTGTTGGCGACATTACGTGAAACTTCCGTTATGGCGGGTTAAACTGTTAAAACCGTAATATTTTAATAGTTTTGATAAGCGATACATAAAAAGTGGTAAATTCTTACTGACCATTAGCTTGATAAAGTGAACGTCGTGTAATGTCTTACTGTGTTCAATAAAAGGACTGAGATTTTAACTTAAATTGTAAATTTTATTTCGCAGCAATTTTTACATTCACAAGCAAAACGTAAATTAACTTTATAATAAATAAATAGTAACCGGCGAGTTGTTTCTTTTTATTGGCTTTTATTCTTAAAAGCGGATGCGAACTAACCGTTTCGAATTGACCAGAAGGTAAAACCACAGTAAGTAAAAAAAAAAAGAAATCAAAGGTTTATACGGGTATTTAAATGACCTTAACGTTCATATTACGCGCTTTCTTAAAATTGAGACGCTTTGACAAAAGGAAAAAGAAATGGCATACGTGTAGACACCACCTATTGACTGTTGACTATATTTAATTGACGTTTGTCTCTCTTCTACAACAAACATCAGGGCCAACTGCAGGTAAACACCGTCTATAAACATCAACAGCTAATACAGAGCAATGGCAACTAATTACACCACATTATTTATGGAAATAATCTAAAAAGTAATGTTAATTTTGTTTTGTTTTTTTAAGAATCAACACCATATCTTTGGCCCTGGCAGATAAGAATCTCCACAGCAACAATGTCAACATGCAGCATCTGGAAGATCAAAACTCAGTTCATCTGATGTCTTGGATCGTCTATATCATGTGAAGGAGAACCCTGATGGAATATGTCGTGGGGAAGGAGATATATTAGGGAACAGGCACCATTTCCTGTCCATGTGAAGGGAGGAATCCTCAACTCTGAAGTTGTGGTTTCTGCCCCGCAGATTGTGTAACAACCAGATTAAGAAGTCGCCACCAAGTCAGTCCGTGAGATAAAATAAGGCAGAAGAAAGGAGGAGAAAGGAGCGTGGACCTCTCCCTCTCCACAAGTGAAGATGCTCCAGACCCGGAACTACTCACTGGTGCTGCTGGTCCAGTTCATACTGTTGGCGTTTGACCTGGTGGTTAACTCCTTCAGTGAACTCATGAGGGACACGTCTGTAGTTCAGCTTGTGCTTTTCATGTAAGTCGTCAACAGTCATTATTCATTATTATTATTTTTATTTCAGCTGGAAGAAAACACGTCATCATATAATTTTATACCTTGATCTTTGATGGTCGGCCTCACGTTGCATTTATTCAATGTATTTACAAAATTATTAATTTAGAAAGTGTTTAAAGTCCTTGCTTTTTGATAAGCCCAGTACTCCTCCATCAGACCAGCCATGATGGATGGATTAGAGACACTAGGAATAGGTAGAAGACAGAAGGCAGAGATGGAGGTGGAGGAGTTAAAGATGCTGAGATTCTCTTTAGGAGAGACAAGGATGGACAGGATCAGGAATGAGGTGATTAGAGGGACAACACAGACAGGAA
>JAFBJS010002992.1:103144-157064 GCA_016785265.1 Paraplagusia blochii
GCTAGAGAAGACAGATTGAGATGTTTTGGACATGTTCAGAGGAGGGACAGTGGACACATTGGTAGAAGAATGATCCTAGAGATGGAGCTACCAGGTAGGAGACAAAGAAGAAAGAAGAAAGAAAGAAATTCCTTTTTTTGTCATTGTGACATTGTGATTCACACCACAGCGCACAACGAAATTTAGCCTCTGCATTTAACCCATCACCAAAGTGAGCAGCAGGGAGTTTTGTGTCCACAAGGAGCAGTGCGTGGGGATGATACCATGATGATACCCCATGCTCAGGGCATCTCAGTGGTAACTTGGCGGTAGTGGGATTCGAACCGGGGACCTTGCAGACCCAAGTCCGCTTCCTTAACCACTAGGCCACTGCCCCGGTTGTGGAGATTGATGGATGCAGTGAGGGAGGACATGGAGGTCAGTTGGAGTAGAATATACAGAGGACGGGGGATAAATGGAAATTGTTGACTTGCTGTGGCAACCCATTAAAAAGGGAAAAGTTGAAAGAAAAAGACGAACATAACATCATATGATGATGTGTATAAAGTCTCCTCACTGCATCACATTAATTTCCCAACAAGATATGAAAATTGAATATACATTTTTTTTTTATTTCCACAGAATACAAGACGTTGCGATCTTGTTCAATGCGATCATCATCCTGCTGATGATGTTCAACACCTACGTGTTCCAGGTTGGCCTGGTTTCTCTGCTGCTGAAACGATTCAGGGCGATGCTCTTTTTCACTGCTGTTTACCTGACACTCAGCATCTGCCTCCACTCGTGGCTGTTGGTAGGTAGATGGATGGCAACAAAACAAGCTCACATCCTGTAGCTGTCACCAGCTGCTGCTACTACACAGCAAGAAAAATACTGTGTGACTAGAAAGGGTTTTCTGTCTGATACCAATTTCTTTTTTTTTTTCCACAGCATATACGATGGATCAATTCAGACATGTTCATCTGGACAGACGGTCTTCTGGCTCTTTTTGTTTTCCAGCGAATCAGTGAGTGTCACATTGATCCACTATTGCCATTAAATGTTCTGTGATGAGCGCAATCACCAGGTTATCTCTTTGTTTTTCTCGCCCCGAACAGCTGCAGTCCTGTACTACTACTTGTACAAACAGACAGCGGAGTGTATGGGAGACCCCAGACTGTATGAGGACTCGCTTTGGTTGCGTGAAGCTTTTGCCAGAGCCCGTCAGTGAAGAAAGGACAGTTCTTTGTCACAAACCACCATCGTCACCAGTTTTACTATATCATGGAGCAGCATGTTCTTTAAGAGCGTCGATACTAACACTAAGACAACAACAAATTGTTGAATACTTGTGTCTATTAGTACACGGAAACCCAAGGTCAGACTGTGTACACTGCCCCATGTGGCCAACTTGGCAGCTACTTGAATGGTTTCCTTTTTTTTTTTTTGGTAAGCCGACTTTCATACATGTTATATTAAGTTATCCTGGAATCAACGTGGCCTTTGAAATTCAACTTGTTGTTGACACCGTGTGATGAAAGATGCCCAAACAATTAGAGCAACTTGTTTTATTTCCCAGAGTAGGAATCATTTTAATTCTTCTGCCTTCAAAAACAGGTGTTGTTTACTTTATTTCTGGTGATCCTTACTCCTGTTAACTGATCTGGGATCCTGCACATGTATTCCCTTTGTTGTTAATTAAACAATGCCTCTATAAGCCTGGTGTTATCCTTTACTGGTGGAGGAGGTCAGTATGATCCTGCAGACAAGGTGACTAGACAGCTCTATATATACACACCGAGGACTAATCCAGGATTGAGGATTTAGGCGTCTCTTGTGAAACAAACTAAAAATAACATGGTCTCTCAGGGTCATCAGGTCATGTTTTATAATAAAATAAGTTTTCTATTAAAGAATGATGTGGAATTAATACGGAAATCATTTTCACTCATGGTCTAATTGGTCACAATAATATAGTTTTAAAGTGACGGTCAGGATGGAACAACCGGAGAAAAGAGTCAGGAGTGAATTGGGAAAGAAGAGAGTCAGCTCAGGGGCAGGGAAAGGTTTACAGGACAGTTGTGAAACCAGCCATGATGGATGGATTAGAGACACTAGGAATAGGTAGAAGACAGGGGACAGAGCTGGAGGTGGAGGAGTAAAAGATGCTGAGGTTCTCTTTAGGAGAGACAAGGATGGACAGGATCCGAAATTAGGTGATTAGAGGGACAACACAGACAGGAAGGTTTGGAGAAAAAGCTAGAGAAGACAGATTGTAGATGGTTTGGACATGTTCAGGGCAGGGTAGAATTGGTAGAAGATTGATCCTAGAGATGGAGCTACCAGGTAGGACACAAAGAGGAGATTGATGGATGCAGTGAGGGAGGACATGGAGGTAGTTGGAGTCAGAGTAGAAGATGGAGAGAACAGGGGGAGATGGAAGTTGACTCACTGTGGCAACCCCAGAAGAGGAAGAAGGTGGTGATGGTCAGAAATAATACAATTGATGATAAAATTCATTCTTTAAGCTCTACAACTCAGGGGTCAGAAAAAACACATGTTTTTTTTTTTTTTTAACAAATCACCTTTACTTGTGGTTGAAAAAAGAGACTTCTTTTACATGATCCCGAAATATTGTCAGTGCAGTCCACTTTATAGCCAGAGTCCAGTTTGTCTTGTGTTTCATGTCCTTTGTTACACCGGAATGTGTCATATTTTTTATATCAATCAATGGAACCTGTAGGTAAATGGGAAAAACTAATTAAGATAAATATACAATTTTGTTCATTAAATAATTAAAAAAACAGGTGGACATATAATTATTTTGATTTACCTTCATACGTAGATGCCGACCCACAGTAACAAGAACAATACACCAAAACCCATGAAAAGTGAAGCCACAAGGGAGATCAGCAGCTCCTTGTATACATCCCTGGTGTATTTCGTTGAAGTTACCTCATAGCTGACAAAAATGTTAAGAAAATACCATACAAAATTACTCCACCCCTTTACAGTCATGTTTAACTGGCCTCTTAAGTATTTGTAAACTGTCAATTTTGGAGTTTATTATAGAAATTATAGAAATAGATATTGTGCTGGTCAATCTACCCTCAACAGAAATGTATACAAGTCCCTGTTAAAAAAGCTGTTCAAATACAGAAATATACATGTACATTTCAAAATCATAGGTTATTGAGTCACGTGCATCAGCCATGATTTTTAAAATCATGTTCTTAATCATATTATACATTTTAGAAGATAGGACTGTGGAATTGCAGATATACACTTTATAGATTGTAAATTCTATTCTATCTTTAGATAAACTCTCACTCTCTTTTCTATTCCTTCTTTCCTAACTTATTTCCTAAGGACTTCCGCTTCCGACCGGTGACCTTATGTCCCCGGAGTCTCTGCTCTACCCCACAGAAGCCCATAACCATAAACTGGACTCTGGACGTAGCCTCCAAATCCTGACCCAATTTAACTAGGACCCTATGGTCTGTTTTCTTGACCCAGGACTTCACCTTTGTATTGACAAAGGTGTAGATAACCTGTCTAGATAAATTGAGTTTGATTTTTTTTCTTGATGCCTGCCAGTCCATCCTGGATGAGTTGAGTTTCTTCCTTTTTTACCCTGAGTTTTTTTGGTTGGTGTCGTTCCTCAGCCGGTGTGAGGGTCTATAAGGGCAGTGGGTATATCCCTGTTAACTGCATCTTGTTTGTTACATGTAATTGTAATGTGCCTTAGGATAACAGTCATTATGATTTGTTACTTTAAATAAATTAAGTTGAAGATTGACTTTTATTTGCTTCTGCATCCAAGCTAAACCTTTTGCCAGGTATTCCCATAATTCAAGAATGCTGGAGATAGTACGTGACAAATCCAAGAACACGCGTATGCAACCGACAAGAAAGCAGTGAAAGGATACACGAAGAACCAGGCAGTGAAGAACATGCCGATGGCCAGTAGAACCACGGTGAGGTGCGGAAACACAGCCGGGTTCACCGGGCTGGTGTATCTGGTCATGGCTTCCAGCTCCTGTAGACGTAGCGTTATCAGATAGAATATATCACAGGTGGCACCACAGTCACATCACAGTATATTTACTCCAAACTGAAAACGTCAATATACACAACTAAATTAAAGCTTTTTTCTGTAATTTAGTTAATAAAAGCAGATGAATGGACTCCCAAGGACCCCCGGTATTAGCCAGCAGTGCTAGTTACGGTTTTGCAGCAACACAAAGCGATACTGCACCCAACAACGTGCCATGTTTGTTGAAAATGTTGAACGAAAGGGATAAATTTATATTTTTTGTGCCTACACGGATGCCATATTCGCACAGAATCAAAGAATAATCCACCTTACCATTTCTTCTGGATGTGCTGCTCCTGTCTACTTTCTGACCAACATGAAAAGGCCACGTACTGATTCGTACTTCCTTGTTACGTCATGACGTAGGATTTACGTCTTTACCATGGGCATTTGCTGCCCTGGGTTGAGTCTTAGGTAAACGATTCCCCCATCTAAATTTAAGTACATTTAAAGTATATCTATTTAAAACATGCGTGTGTAGTTTTGGTCAACTCCTTGATACCATTATTGTTTCTAAAAAAAAATAGTAACAGAACGTATCCGTGGGTGTTTAAATATACTTTAACGAAAAGTCATAATAATGACGGTTCTAATCGAAGCTAACCATCAGTGGTAGCACTGAGTTTACCTGTTATCAGGATACTTCACAAATAACATATTTCCTTAGTAGAATAATTCAGTATAATACAGTAGTCATCGAGTAATCGCTGTGTAGAAAGGGTTCGACTGCCATCTAACGGACACAGTTGGCAAATAATGTTTAAGGAAACATGAAGCAGCACGATTTCCACCACAATCTGACTATTATATATTTTTATTTTGGGCAAAGGCAATGAAAACATAATAATACAGTTGACTTAACATGTAATGTTGTTAAAACGCGTACCGAGTTATGTTTTTATGGCATTTTTAAGGCATTTAATGGTAGAAGTTGAAGTGCTTGTGTGTTTTATTCTCATCAACCTAGCTCTGCGTCAGCTTCAAAAGATCAAAGTAAATGTATGATGGAAAACAACAACAATAACAAACAAAATATAAAATAATTTCACATAAAACATAAGCAACTGTTGTTATATAATTACATAGACATTACTTGAACAATGTTGGACACTGGGCAAAATAAAAACAGTTCATTGTGTATATACAGTGCAAAGGTGCTGCAGTGGTTTCATTATACTGGCTGGTGTATTATAAATAAGCTTAAACAGTACGTTACCCATGGACATCATAGAACTACACCAAAATATACTTATATCATGAATACTGCACTCCATCGTTTTTTTCTTTGCTTCTGATACTAAGAATATCGATTTTAAAAGCAAATTCTGGCAAAAGCAACAAAAGTTGGTTGATACGTTAGATAGGGAATTATATTAAAATACGATACGATAAAATCAAAAAAGGGAAAAGTCACATATATGGGCACTACAATATCAAAAATGTACAGGCACTTGACAGTTTTCAGACAGAAAAATGTGGTAAAAAGTCCAGTGTATTTGAATTTGTCTTTGCAGTGTATGTAGTTAAACAGAGATGATCTGACATGGGCAGAGAACATGCACTTAAATCGACCTTATATGTTGTTTTATCAGAATTAGACCACGCAACACAAGCAATTCCAGTGTCTCGAAATATTGTCAGTGTTGAACTTAATACAGTTTAATAATAAGATGCAGAGAGGAGTCAGTGTTTCTACATTTTCTGTTCATTTCCAGTGATTTTCTTTTTCTTTTCCAGTCATAACACTAATAATCCAGTGGTTTCGTTAGGTGATCAAACAATATTTTTGTTAGAATTTAGAAAATGTCATTATAATTTGGAAAACCTCCTGTATACAGTTATCTGCCATCAGTTTTTTTATTACAGATTTTTTGCACTGCTTCACTGTACAGACCCCAGGTTGGTCAGTGTTCACTGCTGAGGTTCATACTCCCAGAGATGGCAACTGTTTACTCACATTACTGTCAGTGATCTGACCTCCAGTGTAAGAAATGATTAACAATCTCACTGTTTTGTTAAGTTCTGTTCCCAGTTAAGACAAAGTCCAGTGTTTCATCCTTGCCAGTTTAAAGAAAATATTAAATCAGCAAAATAGAGGAGACTGGTTGGTAGTAGGTGTTGAGGACACAGCAAACACAACTGAAGTGCTTTCAACCACAGGGTTGTTACTTTGAAAGGAATGATGTCAACTCTAACAATAAAAAAAAAAGTCAATAACGATGATGCAAAACATTTTCATGAATTGAAATAAAAAAAAAACCTTAAATAATGTTTAAAAATCGAGGATCACATGTCCAATGTACTTTTACTTGGGTTATTGCCAGGACAGTGGTTTACTGTTTGTTCTCAGTTTAATCTCTTTAAAACTATGTACAGGAATGAGACCAAGAATGAGAAAAAGAGTCATCCACATTTTCATCACAACTATCTGTAGATATGTTTGCTCCAAGGAGCTTTCGTAGTCTTTCTAAGGCACTTGAATGCGTCATCTTCCTCCTTATGCACAGCTGCTCCTGATGAGGAAATGGTAGTCAGAGAACCAGGTTTCTTCTTCACTGCTGCAGCTCAATTCACCCTGTCAAAAAAAAAAGGATAATAGGGAACAGGTTTCACCAAACATCTGTACGTTCTCTAAGGAAAAGAGAAATCCTGTCTTACCGACAAGGAGACCCGGAAATGATAAGTCACGTCCTGAGAGGACAGTGCAGGGAGCGACCACAGGTGACGAGTCCCCTTAGAGAAGAGAGTGTAAAAAAAAAACAGGATCAGATTAAATTAATCAAATTAAAGATGAGCACATGTTAGAACACCATGATGTAGTATGGGATGGACAGACAGACAGACAGATAGACAGAGAGACAGACAGACAGACAGACAGACAGGCAGACAGGCAGATAGATAGATAGATAGATAGATAGATAGATAGATAGATAGATAGATAGATAGATAGATAGATAGATAGACAGACAGCCAGACGGACCAGGCCAGACGGACCAATAGGCAGACAGACAGGAGGACAGACAGGCAGATAGATAGACAGACAGAAAGACAGACAGATGAGTGACCATTTGTACCTTTGTTGCTGTTTTCAGGTCACCAAAAAATTCTGCCTCTGTGTGGTTAGGACATAGGCGCCCTCTTGTGGCTCCACATTGCTGTACCCACACATTATTTGTTGACCTGAAATCAGTTGACATTCTGTAATTAATTGTTCACTTTCAAAGGTTCAACCAAACGTCATAAGAACTGTCTGTAGAAATATGTTGGGCAAAACCTGACACATAAAAATTTAAGTGTATTTTTTATGAGCTGTGATTTCAGTGTGAGGCCTGTCTGGAGAAACCAAAAGTAAAAACAGATTTAAGTCACTTAAGAAAATCCTCATAAATCTGGTGTTGCCTAAGTCAGAAAATCCAGGGATTATGTTTGTTTTTTGACCTTAAAGTTAAGGTCAGTAAAATGTCCTTCTACAGTATTTGGGAGGAGCCAACAACAAAAGAAGAAACAACACATTGTAAGGACAAGCATTTGACCTGTGATCAACATTTAGTAAACTGTGTAAAAGAAAGGAAATCTCAGAACTAAGTGCATTGATATCCCAATGAAATCATCCATCAAAATATACATTTTTTTTAACGAGTTAAAGAAGAGAATTGCTCAGATTAATTTAACATTTTTTCCAATGTATCCACAATGGCTGGAATAACAGCCCATATCAGCTGTACAGCAGATTCATCTGAGCACTAACACAGTCATAGCATCACATACTCACATCATGTATAAAGTGATCTGTGAAGCAGAAGAATTTCTGTTTCCATGCAGTGATATTGTGTAGCTAAAAAAAAAAGAAGAAAAACCAGCGTAAGGACTCAGATCATTACATATTGTTTTGGTAGTTATATAGAGAATCATGAGAGTTCTCCAAAGGCCTGTTGGTGATTATGACCTGTGTGTATTTACCTGCAGCTCTTAGGTGTTGCACAGTTTTGTGTGGCGATGGTTTGGTTCGTTTCCACGATGTGGAGACTGCTGAGTGAGGGAGCCAACGTTGCTCCTGCAGGAGAAAGCAGCTCTCTCTCATTTATACACATATTTGCTGTTGTTCAACAATTGCTTTAACTGTGTTTACATACAGTACTATGCACAAATGTGTCACATGGACGTCTGGGTCAGAGTCATTTACCCTTGGTGTGCAGGCTCCGCTGTCTCCGTGGCAACGGCTGACCCCCGGGCAGGCGGTTGTTAGCGCCCCCTCCCTCCTGTTCGGTAGATGAGGTTTTTTTGGACTTGGAAAGGTACAGAGGTGCTGAGGTGTGACTGAGACGGTTTCTACTGTGGGCGTCCTTGTCCATCAGTCTGGACTTGGCCTTCTTATTGATGACAGCAGGTGTGGGAACCAGGCTTCCTACATCTAGAGGAGAATATGAACCTTCAGTGAAGAAGGTAAACATCCAAACAAATGCATTTTAGTGTTTGATTATATACCTGTTGTGGACTGGTTGTTGTTCAGCGTTAACGTTGTTGCAGACTGGTTGTTTGTGGACGTAGTTGAACAGCACGCTGCAGAAAAAAAAACCAACAGGCCTTCAAGAACTGGTGAATGTGTCACAGACAAAATTGAATGTATTATAATGATTTGTGCTAAATTTAAGCATCAAAACTATTTATTTTCCATACTTTTCTAAAAACATGAACTGGTTGAAAGTAAATGTGATTTCCTCCACCCATTCATTCAGTTCAATAAAGGAAGGCAATGGAATCTGGAGCCAACACCGAAAGTCAGCAATAGGGAACAACCTAAGGTTCAGGTACGGATGTGGCCTGTTTAGCTTTGTAATTCGGCCCACCAAACATGTCCATATTATATAATTTATATTGTGAATATTCATTCTTTCATCTTCATCTGCTAGTCTGGTGCTGGGTCACAGGGGCCGTTGGTGATTATCATACTTCTGCAATAATGTGTTTCCCCAATAAATGACATCACAAAGGCTATTAGAAATGTAGGATTTTAGGATTTATGCATGACTTTTACGTAACACTTATCTTGCTTCAAACGTATGATCAGTCTTTCTGCTCTGGACTCGGCACCCGTGTACAATTTTAGGACCAATTGTGGCCTGCGAGTCAAAAAATTGACCATGCATGGGCTAGATACTTAACAGTTGGCCAGGACTACAAAAAAAAACAAACAAACCTTCAGACTAATACTCATATCTATGGCCTGTTTAGAGGCAGCCATATTTCAAAACAAAATAACCTGAAAACCTCATAAAAAGTTAATACCAAGAGTGATGTAAAGCAAGAACAGTATTGGACTTGTTATTATGTGACCAACAGTATTCATTCATTCATCTACACCCTCTTACCAAGTCATAGTCTCCACCACTGCCACCCAAATCACACTGCTCCATACTGTCAGCCTTTCCGTGGGTGCTGAGCCCACTGGAGGTTATGTGCCTCCAGTGAGCATCAACAATATTTTATTATTTGACCCTAACTGCTGCATCAATAGTTCTTCACTCACCAGGAGCAGGAGCCGTGGACAGTGGAATAAACTGACTCCTGTGTGAAGATCCCAGAGCAGCTCTGGACCTGCATCACACACAGTAGGTTCAAGCTTGAATATGAATGCAGATAAACCGAACCATGTTCTGTTAAATGGACCAGTTGTCAGAGTGAAAAGGACACAACACTCAAAGGCAGAAACCAGAGGTAAGAGGAGCAGATGAGGGAGCGTACCATGAGCACACAGATGGACAGAAAGTGACAGTGGCGGTAAAGATGGGCATCCAAGAGATGTAGAGGACACAGGACGGGACAGAGCTACAGAGAGTGGGGACAGTTGTTATTCCGAGAGCTGCTACGGAAAAGAAGGAGAAACGTTGAGAGAAGCTGAAAACAGACCTGTCAGTGACCTCTCCTCTGTGGTGGAGTGTCAGTACGTACAGAACAGACATGGATATGACGCTGCAGGGAGAAAGACAATGGTCACTTAAATTATTATGTCCCCACTTTGGATTTTTACCAGAAATTTCACAACTTCTTTTTGACTTCTTTACTACCTGAAGGCCATGACAATGACCAGGGCTAGGATGGTGCCCTGCATGAACTTCTGACTGATGCAGCCCTGATCTGGAGGAGAATTCTGCAGTTGAAGAAATACATCACAGTCATGCACAAGTACAGAGCAGAGGAATGGATGTTTATGTATTTTTATATACATATTATACATACTTTGCTCCCAGATTTGACCATCTTCTTCTTGAGTGGACCACTTCCTGTCCTGCTGAAGTAGCTCCCTGATTGGCTACAAGAACGAGAATTTTTTTTTTTGTTTTTCCTTCTCCAACCTGATCTGTGTTGTATTGTAACGTGGACGTTGGCTCCTTCGTACCTGATCGTGCCTCCACTGACGGTGCTCTTCATGCTGTCCAGACGTCGCAGCTTGGCCAGTTTGCGACTCCAGCGCTCCAGTTCATCGATGCGAGTCTCCAGGTTGTCTGTCAGCTTACACAACTCCTTCACTGCACCAACATTCTCCATAAAGATGCGGTCCTGAGCCGTAAGAAACACAAACTTAAACTCCAACCCTCTGATACTGCAGAAATACATCTTTTAAAAGTTTCTTTTAAAAGAAAAATGTTTTAAAAGTATTTTAAAGATGGACCTGGGTCCACTAGGCTTCAGGTTCTAATCCACCAGCTGCCTTGTTGCCACTGAGGTGCTCTGATCCTACCACAATCCCAACCCACATTACTTCCAGTGGACTCACCACCCACAGGACAGTAGGATGACAGTATGGTGCAGTGTGATTTGGGTGGAGGTGGTGGAGACTGCTGCGCTCCCATCGTCATCCTCTTGTCCTTTACATGGTCTCAGGGGCAGTAGTCTCCACCACTGCCACACAAATCACACTGCACCATACTGTGAGCCTTCCTGTGAGTCAGGACGGTGCTTTGCTCAGTGGCAACCTGGCAGATGGTGGCTTTGAACCTAAGGCCTGTGGACTCTAGCTTCCTTGACCGCTAGGCCACCACTGGTGCATTCACTTTTAACCTTGTAATTAATTTACATATCCTCCCTTAACAAATACACGATAAATACAAATACATGTGTAGTCGAATACACCAATCAAAAATCTAAACAAAAATATATTTTTTCCCATTTCTAAGTTTTTTTTACCTTGTTTACAACCAGCAGGTTAGGAATAGTTTCTCCGTTGGCACAGACCACATCACCGCCCTCCTTCACCGCCTCTGGGAGGATCTGCTGCACCTCCTGAGCAATGACTCCTACAGTAGGACATAACAAAGACACACTGGAGTATATTTCATGAAAACCTGCTGTTGAGATATACTCAACAGGTTTAGTATATTAATACACGAGGAGTCAAAGACAGATATTAAGACAAAAAGCTGAGAATGGGGGAAGAAGGAGGAAAAGTTGAGATGTTTTCTACACGTGTTACTGATGAAGCTGTTACCAGTCTCTGCAGTGTTCTCTATGCCCACGGTGGCAGCAAACTCTGGCTTGTACTGGTACTGAACCAGTCTCATCTGAGAAATCCGTTTCAAATTGTCAGTGGTGTCGACCTACGCACAGGCAGAATGACAATGACATCCGTGCTGATGGTACGGACACACCACGCTCATGCAATGAAACAATAAAAACTGACCAGTTAAGATTTTACTCAGAACAATGAGAATTTGTATGACGTGATTGACGAGGCTCAACATGAGGCACCCAAACACACATCTACGTCTAAACAAAGACACTCTCGTGTCGTCCTGACCTCCTGGACATTTTCTTTGGCCCTGATGTCAGACGGGTGAACCAGCGAGCCCATGACCTTCACGTTGCCATTGACGACAAGAGCCTCGTCCGGACGGTCCGTGTTGATGCCCACCCTCCCGTGGTGGTAGATGGAGTCTGGCAGTTGACCGCGCTGCCACAGAACCTCATTGTCACTTTCGAACTGACCAGGGTTTGACGCCTGTAACACAGAGATGAGAGTGCACAAAGAAACTGTGGTTTATACAGTCAGTATTTCAGATAACAGCAGCAGTATAATATAATATAATACAATTTTTATCTGGACAAAGATATTAGACCAGGACATTTTTGAACACTTGTGTGGAAAATAAGAATATAAGAAGCTTATATCGAAATATTTATCTTCTCTGTAGCCAAAACATATATTTTAACTGTTTTATTGTTATAAAAAAGTTGCTGTAACTTTGTGAAATCAATCTGCAGGGCTCTAAACACGATTGGAAATTTACATTTAACACAAAAGTTCAACTTTTATCACTGAATTATCCAGAAAAGTTATCCAACATGTGTAGTTTGAGAGTATAAACATAAAACAATTTAATTAAATTTCTTTTAAGAGACAATTTAACTACTTAATGTATAAAAACTATGAGATCCAACAATATAAGGACTGTATTTATTGTTATTGTTAATAAATAAGTAAAATCTGAATTTATTATTTTGATCAATACAGTTTTTCCAGTTTGTCTAAATACAATTTTGGTGTGAATCACAGGCAGACTGAAGGAAGTGGAGAAACAGAGGAAATGGTGTGAATTGTAAAACACAGCGCGGTGTGAATAGCAGTCTCAGTTAAAGGTATGCAGTCACAATAGGATATGATTGTTGTAGGAGGCAGACAGACATGGCCAGACGTTACCCTGACGATGATCCTCTCAGATACATGAGCAGCCACAGTGTAGCTCTGACTGTGGGACTGAGCTTGCAGCGCCACCACCAGCATGAAATACCTGCACCAGCAGAAAAAAGTAGGAAATACAAGTTCACCTGGTAAGAATTGTAACTCATTGTAGATTCCACACCTTCATTCATCACATATATTTCACTCAGAATTAATAACACATTTCTTCACAAACCTCAACTTTATGACCAGTGTTCTGGATAAATCAGATTTTTACTTTATTGATTTAACTCAAATATTTACTTTGCAGCTAAACAGACATAAAAGTTAGCCAATAAGACTGAAATCCTGCAAATTTTTTCATGGTCAAGAGGACATCATGGCATGTGGCTCACCTCTGGTCAGGGTTTGGTTTGCCCTTCTTCCTCATGTTGTTGGCTGTGGTCTCACTGAAGTGTAGGCGGCCCACTGTGACCTTTGTTACCTGCTCTGAGGGCAGGGTGACTCTGTGAAAGACCCCAGACATCAATAAACCATCTGTCTGCAGTTGCTAGTCTAAATACACGGACACAGCACCACTGTGATTGGTGGTGGAGGATTCTGTCCATGAGAGAATGAAAACAATTACATTATTTCTTTTTAAATTTAGCTCCAATTACACTTATTGATGTAAGTGAATGAAAAAAAACATGACTCTTTTACTTCTCAGGTGAATATTTTACTTACAGCACTGGTTTGAAGGGTCTCTTGCTGCGGTCAGACTGTGACTGCTCCACACTGATCGACTGGTTCATGGCCTCAACCTGACGACAAGGAGACAATAACCCAACAAAAAACACAGTGCAATAAAGTTCAATCTGGTTTTACACTGCAATTAAATTTCAATATACTTTTAATTTTAATATATTTTTATACATACTTCTTTATATCTTATAACACAGTATATAGTAATCTATATCATATTCTATACTGTATGTATGCATGCGTGTATATATATGTACATAAATATATACACATGCACGCATATATATATGCATATAAATGCATACATGCATACAGAGAATATTTATATATATCCATATATATAAATATTCTCTGTATACATCTATATATATAGATATATATATATCTATATATATATTTATATATATGTATATATATATATAAATATTCTCTGTATGCATGTATGCATTTATATGTGTGTATATGCATGTAATGGATATACCTAGGATTGGGCATGCATCTATATACATGCGTGTATATGTAAATGGATAACCAATATACTGTATATGGACATATGTTTATGTATTTATGTATACGTGTGTATACATGTATGAAATGTATGTAAATCTCTCTCTCTCTCTCTCTCTCTCTATATATATATATATATATAATATATATATACACACATTGAGATAGATAATAATATAATACACTCAAGTATATAATAAACTCAACTCAGTAGTAACATTGGCATAGTGTAAAATTATACCAATAATAATTGAGACTGCAATTCACTCTCTACAATTCTGCTACTCATCTCTGAATCTATTATAATTTTTTGTATTGGTCTTTGTTCGGTGCGGTCTCTGCTAATGGAGCCTTCATTTCTCGAAGGAAACTCCAGAGGGTTAGTTCAGTAAGGTTCATTTGTTGGTTCGTTCATTGTCTGAACTCACCTTCACTCCATGTAGTTTCAAATAGAAACAGTCAATGGGCTGCAGGCCTTCGTTTGTCTTGATGTACTTGGGGTCTCCCAGCATGCCCACGTAAACGGTGACCTGGAAATGGTTCTTCTTCTGACACACGAAAGCATCGTCAGCCAAGGAGAAGTTGAAGCCCTTGTCTGCGTCAACACGGTACGTGGGCATTGGACTGAGAACAGCGGAAAAAACAAGGGAGGATGAAAAAATTACTGATGTGGAAACAGTTTTAAAGTCATTATATATCAATCAACAGAGAAGTAAAAATAGAATGGTCAGAAAAATCCAAAACTTGTTATCAAGCGGCCTGTATATGACCATCAAGCTTATCTCACTTCCCTTGCAATTCCTGCACTATCAACAAAGACAAAAGACAGGTCTTCTTATTCTCTTTTCAGCCTGTCCCTTTTTCAGGGGTTGCCACAGCAAGTCAACATTTCCCATCTCCACCTGTCCTCTGTATCTTCTACTCTAACTCCAACTACCTCCATATCCTCCCTCGCTGCATCCATCAATCTCCTCTTCGTCTCCTACCTGGTACCTCCATCACTAGGATCATTCTTCTACCAATGTATCCACTGTCCCTCCTCTGAACATGTCCAAACCATCTCAATCTGTCTTCTCTAGCTTTTTCTCCAAACCTTCCTGTCTGTGTTGTCCCTCTAATCACCTCATTCCTGATCCTGTCTGTCCTTGTCTCTCCTAAAGAGAATCTCAGCATCTTTAACTCCTTTGCATCCAGCTGTGCCTCCTGTCTTCCGACTACTGTGTCTCTGTCCATGATAGGTACAATATAGACAGTATTTTCTTCTATTTTCTATGCATCAGTGTTGTCCACTGAACCATAGCGTTGCCTGTGGGCCTAAGGATAATCTCCGTACTCATGTCTCTTGTGATCTTAGGTATGTAGAAAGAAAAGTCATTTTCATTCCACAGGTAGAACGCAGTGCTCACAGTTTGATACTGGCAACCAGGTGGTTTTGATAAAATATCTGAAGGAGTTCACACTAACCTCCCTCCCTGTAAACTTCTCTCTTTTTTGGCAATGAAAAGCACAAGTAGATGTGCACTAATTTATCCCCTGACCCCGTCCTCACGTTGTCTTTCTCTGCCGAAACCCTGAGCGTGTTCACTCCCCCACACAGCTCACCTCTGAGGAATTCATCAACCTCTGTAACCCCGCTACTCCTTCACTTTCTCCAATTATCCTTCACGCCAGTAAAAAAAAAAAAACTTCACTTTTGTTTGTTCCAGAGAGGAGGACGATCACATGCACAGGTATGATATTATAAACTCAACGCACAGCTCTTTGCAGTTGACGTCATACAGAGGCGTCCACTTGTTCTGCTGGTGAGGCTGCCACTTAATGCACTGGTAGTTGGGGTCCAGGAAGGCGTTGTCTCCGTCCTGCATTAAACCTGTGGTGAGCGGTCGGAGAGAGTGGACGTTACAAACAAAGCAGAAGAACATTGACAATGTGCACAGCTGCTCTGAAACATATTTCAATCTGTGTGAGAGTTAGAGGCTCAACGAGAGCAGGTGAGCGTTAGGTGGGTCAGGTGAAGAAGAGGAGACAGATGCCTGCCTACCTGGTTCCTGTTTGATGATACCTGTGAGGATTTGTGCATTGAGGGTGCTGTTGGGTGAGTCTGAGTGCTTCCTCTTCTTGGCCTGATGGACAGGGACGCCTCTGTTGGAGGAAATGAAAGCATGAACACATTATAGTTGTGTACAGGTATGGGTAAACTAAGGCCCGGGGACCAGAGGAGGCCCGTTCTACTTTGTAATCTGGTCAGTCAAATGTTTCCAAATTATAAAAATGGTTGGTCCTGGGGTTATACTTCTTTCTTTTCCCTGGCATGACAATGTTTTCTCTATAGATAGCAAAGAGAAGGCTAAACATTTTAGCATTTTAGCTGTTATACATGACTTTCACATGTTTGTCCACGACTGATCTGGTGGGTCCTAAAACAGAGACACTTTCTTTTTCTGAATCTAGTTTTTGATTGTGTTTTACAAATGCAGAGTAGCCAGATAGTCGAAGGAACCCAATAATAACAATCATCATTGTCCACATATATTTATCCTTTTTATATATATTAGAGAAATGGCTAGAGAAGCCAGATTCAGATGGTTTGGACATGTTCAGAGGAGGGACAGTGGATACAATCGAAGAATGATCCTAGAGATGGAGCTACCAGGTAGGAGACAAAGAGGATATTGAGAGAGAGGACATGGAGGTAGTTGGAGTTAGTGTTAAGGATACAGAGGACAGGGGGAGATGGAAATTTCTGGCAACCCCAGAAAAAGGGACAAGCCGAAAGTAGAAGATCCTTGAGGTGACCCCACTTCTAGGTCCACAACCCCAATGTTGATAAATACTGCTTCACACAATTCCCCCTTTTCCTCCCACCTGCTGATACCCTCACGACTCACTCTTGCCCCTGAGGATGCTGCAGCAGCTGATGGAGCATCTGCGTCTGCTGCATGTCCCCACTTCCGCCGGAGGTCGGGCCGACGGCGTACTGTGAACTCATCGGCTCCGGCTTCAGGTACATGTCCCTGTGCATGGTGGCGTAGTGGAGGGGGGGCGTTGGGGTCATGTGACACATGTTCTCTGGTGTCATGGTCCTGATCATGTGAGAATCTGAAAGGGAGACGAACGATTCTGCTCTGTACCAGTGGGGAAAATAACTCAACATCATTCAACATATCAGCCTGTGTGTTGACTCAGAGCTGAGGCAGAAATGGACATTTTTATCTGTCCTAGTGGAGCAGTGCCAAACACGTCAGTACAAGATATGTAAGATAACAAAGATGCCTGAAAAAACACAGTCTTCTCTTCACAAAAGGTAATAATTAAGACATATAACTTTACTCCCAGCAGTCCTTTGCATAGGTTTGTCTAATTTTGGCTTGGTCTTGACTTAACTCTGCGTAATGTGGTTAACATTATGATGCTTTCTCACTCGCTGACAAATACTCACCATTCACTTGCTGTGGAGAGTAGGGCTCTGAGCCGGAATCAGGGGGTGACTCAGGAAGAGTCCTGAAACAATGAAAGGAGAAGAGTTAGCAGTCTGGAATTAGGTGTTTCTGAAATATGGAAACCAAAAAAGATGTGACGACAAAGGAATAATGGACAACTTTCACTGGTAACTGGTTTTAAAAACCAGAACTAAATCTCCTCTGGTATCAGCAGAAGTTGTAAAGTTTTGCACAGGACACAGTGTGCCAGGATTACTTTTTGGCCCAGTGTAATTCGACTCTCTCTATCTTCTGCTTATCAGCGTCCCTCCTCCTCACCACAAGCCGACGCTTTATTTGTACAAGTGAAGCTTAATTGAGTATTGATTGCATAATAGAAGGAAACCTGAGTTTGGTTTGGTTTCACTTGGCAATGTGTGTAAACTAGTAAATTCCATTTTAAGTGTATCCTGCATTTTCTCTGTAAACTCCTACATATCTGCCTACGATATTTTTCCATCCATCCCTCACATCCACCCATCTGCCTCCGTGGTTGACTCCTCACCCTGGAGCGTAGTGGCCCCTGTGCTCGGGCTTGATGTAAGCCTGCTGCTGCTGTCCTAAGCAGGGGTAGTTGTGTCGAAGCCCCACAGATGGACCTGGGGGGTAGGTGTTCTGACAGTTCGGGGCTCCAGGAGGGAGGGAACCTTGCCGCAGTGGAATAGGGGGGCTCAAACCACACACCAAACCCCCGGACGAGGACGCTGTTGCCTGGGGAGATGAGTAATTTGGTCCTGGGGTGCTGTGGACCTCAGAGAAACAGCTAGGGTGAAGAAAGGAGAGATAAAAAAAACAGGATTAGCCTTATCAGAGAAAACAAATTCCTCTGTAATGACATGATCTGATTCAGTTGTTGCATGTTGTTTTGACGTTGCTGGGTTAGTGTGGAGTCCCCACTGACATGTCAGTGCTATCGTCCTCCTTGCTGATGTACTCTTCCAGAATGCTGGTGTCGATGTTGGCTGGCTCCAGAGAACTGGTAATATCATGACCTGCAGAGCAGGGAGGGATGGGAACAAACAGAGGGAGACGGAGAGCATCTGAGAATTAGCATCGGGAATCTTTCATCCACTCAAAAGGAGACTGTTGCTCCACAAGATGTGTTGTTAAAGTTCCAACTGAATACAACTATATTTGATAAGTACTTCAGCTTATTCTTTAAGATAAATAATTACAGAGAACAACGTAATAATACACGATTAAGATCAATTAATCTTCACTTCAAGCATGAGTTAAATGCATTTTTCTTTGATTGTTGATTTTAATAGGAAATATATTTATAACATAAACATCAACAAAAAAATCGATTAAATTTAGCAACTATCCTACGAAGTACAATGCACTGACATGTTGTCATAGCAACCATCCAACCTAAAATAATGGTGTCTGATATATGCAGGTTTTCCAGATATATGTGACTGCTAGAAAATGTTGCCATAAACAAGAACATCACATCAGTGACATCAGAGGTCCCAAACTCGTGGGCCGTGGGCCATTTGTGGCCTGTGGAACAATATTTTGGGGCCCCCACCTTGATGTGAAAGTTGAATTTCTATTACTATTTTATAGATTTGTTCCACATTTTATGGTAAATCCTATAGTTTTCAAAACCCTGATCCACAGTCTCCTTCTGGTTCAGTGTTGTATTACACAGAATCTATGGGGTTTTTTTTTATTATTTTTTTTCTTTTGTATTAAACACAGAAAGCTGACACGGCCCTTCAGTGAAATGATAGTGTGGGTGGTTGCCCTCAGATTATTTGAGTTTGAGACCCCTGCTCTATAGTATCACAATCCTGTCCATAATGTTTTTTTCATCCACTTGTGGAGTCAGTCTCCATGACTGCCACCCAAATCACACTGCTCCATACTGGAGAGCCCAAATCTTTTCAGTACAATTGCTCATGAGCTCATCATGAGCTCATCACTTCCAAACTAATAACAACCATGTTTTAAAAAATACATTAGGCAGTAAAGGCAAACATATATATATATATATATATATATATATATATATATATATATATATATATATTTATATATATATAAATGGGGATGGAGTATGTGTGTGACCGGCAGGTCACCAACAGGCTTTGATAACCAAAGCCTCCCAAATCCAAAACCCATGACCTCAGCTAATCTTTACGATGTTGACGTGTAGAGTGAGTCCTGTCTTCTGCATATATTCTGAAAAGTGTTTGTACGTAGTTCTATGTTCTCTCTCTTTTACAAGCATACCATTCATCTAAAAAAGTCACAACCTCAAACTGCAACTACCGTGAGATGATTTACTGTGAGAAAAAAAAAGCGGTAAAACCACAGACAACATGAGTCCATAGTATTCAGCCTGTGGTCAGACCTACACCAGACTCACTACACGTCTTCTTCATTTTCTCTGTTTGGTAAATACACACACAATTGGACTGTTATAAAAAAAAAAACAATGACAAAAAAAAATCTAATTTAAAATGGGAGGAAGATACATCTCCAGGTTATTATTACCAGGGGACAAATCTGTTCATTTTTTCTTCCATTTAATTGGGTTTTTATCACTACCTCGTTGTGGACAATTTGATATTTCTAAAAACCCCATTGTGTTTCATCTCCAGTGTCACTGCTACAATCCCTGCTGCCTTATCACAAACCATTTAATGATTCCTCTAATTTCCTTTGTTTCTCCAAAGCCCAGATCAAATTACACAGCAGTGGACACCAGTCCCCGCTGAACTGTCCAACTGACTGTCCTGAGAACACGCTTTCATTTGAACACTTCACCACCTCCCTGGTTTCCCTGTTGTTATTTTTCCAGTGTGGCATGTTTACACTGATAGGGTGTCTCTGCTTGAAAGAGCAGATGGTTAATGTCTCTTTATACGTGCCAGTGTAAGAGGGAAAGGTCGGATGGTTCCCCTTAAATTAAACCCAGATGTGCACCCCACCCAAATAGGCAGTAAATTTAAGTTGGCAGGTCTGATAACAAAAAAAGAAGGGCACATGGAATGAAAAGGGAGGATAGATAGATGGAGGTTGAAAAGAGTGCAGGGAGAAATTTAGGTTGGATGTCCAAGGATGGAATCAGATGATAAAGAGAAAAAGAAAAGTATGAAACTGAGATAAAAGAACAGCTGAAATAACTGGCCTGGAGGATGCAATACATCGACTAATCAATTCACTCCTAATGTTGATCTAAAGCAGGCCTGGACTTTTTGACTCCTGGGCCACATTTGATCCTTAGATTGGACAACGGGGCCCAGTTAGGAGCAGAAGTCATGTATGAAGTCAAAAATGTGTTTAGCCTCCTATATCAACTTACGTTGACATTGCAGGAATAAAACACAGGTTTAATCATAATACAAACTAATTTTGCGACCCGGATTTCAATGCTGAATGGACCACATCTGGTCCCTTGGCCTTAGTTTGCCCATGCCACAGTGATGACATTTAAGTGAATCTTACAAAGAGGACAAACCTGACTCTCCACAGGACCCGATCCCCTAATTTGGGCTTTATCGTTAGATGATGTCTGAGCTGTGAACTTCTATGTCCAATATAAACAGGATGGGAAGTTCTACCAAATATGAAGAGGTGAAATATATATTTAAGAAACGCAGTCAGGACTCAGTGAAGCTTCACTTGTTGTGAAATGGATGTGTACATTTCCCTGTTCTCTCTGTCCAGCTGTGTCCAACAAGAAACAGTGAGATGATTGTCAGTCCAACTTCGATACAGACTGGCCTTTTGAGAGATTAGTGACCGCGGGTGTGTGGGTGTGTGTGTGTGTGTGTGTGTGTGTGTGTGTCTGAGGGCGTCCATCCTGGCTCATGTAAGTGTTTGTGTGTATGAATGGCTGTAAGTGTGTGTGCTATGCAATTATTTCAATGCCTGACTTGTCAGTGCAGTAAAAGTTAGTCTTACTGTATTTTTTATTATTTTGGCCTTAGGTAAAATATAACAGTTTTAACACAGCTAATATTAATATTTGGATTAATTACATGGGTATTCATTAGCCTCGGAATTAAGGTAGTCTGACATTAACTTTTGCTGATACGCGCCGCCATTTGTCCACAAAATTAACATAATTGGCTCAGAACAATGTGTGTGATTCCAATAAATTTGGCAAAAAACAGACATCTTGTTATTGGATTTTCAATATTGGATTTTCATAGAAGTTATTATGTCTGGCTGATAATATCGCCTGAGCAATATTGTTGGACATCTATTTGTGCAATAGATACAAAACTTTGTAAATTAACTTTGGAGTTCAGACTGCAATTTATAATAAATCATCTTTTCCTCGACTGCAAAGGCTTCAATGTGTTCAGAAAACTCAGCTCATCCGTAATAGTGTCTCGGCAGTGTCCACGACTACCACCCAAATCACACTGCACCACCGTACTAGCCCCTCATGAACCATACTGCAAGTGGTGAGGCCACTGGGAGGTTCCAACCGCCCTAACAGGGATTCTATCTTGTCCAGAAGCTGAAACCTGGAGTTCCACACCAATGATGGACATTAACTGTGGGCCAAAGCGCCATTGAATAAGCCATTGAACATTTCGGGGGCAGCAGTCTCCACGATTGCTACCCAAATGGCACTGCACCTCACTATACCAGTTCCTCTTGAATCTTCCTGCAGGTGGTCAGTTCATGAAATGTGCCAACCACCCTGAGATGGACAACCCAGAAGCTGAACCCAGAAGCAGACACTGACACTGGGCCTCAGCGCCACAGAATCATTCAGATTACTGAAGTGAATCAATTAATGCAACTAATGTTACATAACTAGTAGTCCATGAGATTAGTAGAAGACTGAAGAGCTGCACTGTGAAACTAGAGCCTGGATTTCTAACAAATAAAGAAAAGCAGAGCAGATTGAACATCAGGGTACCTGCACGCAGCCAAAGCATGTTGAAATCCTTATGATGAAACCACTGGGAAGATCAGAAGATGCAGAAGATGCAGAAGAAAAAGCCGTCCCTTCTCAGTTGTTTTCACATATTTCCCTGGCCAGGCTGAGAGACTTGGTCCTGAACTTGTTCAGACCAAAGAGTTGTAGATTAGCGTAACAGGTTAGTGTGTGTGTGGTTCTCTGAGCGTGTCTGCCTATGTGGAAACGCATATTGCGTGTGTGTGTGTGAGAGAGAGAGAGCGCGAGTGTGTGACAAAGGCTCAGGCAGTGCTATAATAAGGATTATTCCTCAGTCATGAGAAAGAGCTGTACCAGGCTAGCACACACAGCCTTGTCACACACTGGCTACACCGGTGGATGTGGCTCAGGGGATTACTGGGTGACAGGGCAGGAGGGGAGCAAAATGTCCCAAAAGTATGCATTTGCACCTAGTGGTTAGGTTTTAAAAGTTAGCTGCACCAATGAATAGTAGAGAAACAAACCTAGAATTAGATAAAGAGAAAGGTAAACACAAGGGTTAGCACTTGATTAGCACTCGAATTTGGCCTAGGATGTTGACATGGCCTTTTCCATTCCATTCTGTCTACAACATGACTTGTGGCCAATGACAATAAAATAAAAAAATCTATTTTTACATGTGCTGTAGAACGCAGAAGTCAAACTCTGGCCCGGGGGGCAAATCTGGCCCGCAGTGTAATTATTTTTGGCCCACGAAATAAAAAAATATGTTTACTATACGTCCTTGGCCCCCCAGCATGCAGACCTTACATACTCTCAGAATTTGTTATATTAATAATGTATGCTTTTTGTTATAGCACATACATTTTGTTCTGCAAATAAATATTTATATGTAAAAATTATCTAGAAAGATCGGACATGAAAAGACAGAATAAGAAGCAAATATCACTGATGTGGGAATGATTTCTACTGTAAATACTCATGTGTTGATTCTAATAAGCTTTGGCTGTTCCTGATTCAATGTTTTCACATGAAAAAAAACACTATTTCATATCCGGAGAGAAGGGAAAACATGCACTTTTATAGTTAATTGTTCAACATATATTGAGTTTGGACCGCGATTCCATGCTAGTTTTCAATTCAGAACCGCTATGAAATTGAGTTTGATACCCCTGCTGTAGGAGATCCTTTGGAAGTTGTAGTAAATGTACATTTTAATTTCTAAGCACAGCTTTTACAAAGTAACACTCCTTGTGGCAGAAATGCAACATGGACAGATTGTCCATAATACAACCCTGTAAATACTAAAACTGAAATTATGAAAAAAATTGTGAAAAAATATTTACAAATAATTTAAATACACTCCAAATGAACTAGGCCAAAAGCAATCTAAATGATCAAAAACTACAAAAAGCAGCAGGTTTTCCAAATCCAGGCATCTGCCCTGTCAGGAGCAAGGGTTAAGCTGGATAAGATGATGCAGAGCAAGCAGCTGACACTGCACAGTAGTGTCTTGTAACAAATATTTAACAAGATTTATGTTGCATTATATTTGGAATAATATTCTAAGCAGGTAAATAGGCATGATGCAGCTTAACTTTGTAAATATTTTAAAAACTATACACTTTAGTCGATGTTGGTCCAAGAACAGTTATTTTACCACCCACTCTACATCACACAACAGCATTTTTGTGAGAAAAAGTCACTGGTATTAGTGTTCACATAGTGGGAACATCTTGGCTGATTCACTTGTGTCAGGTGTGTAAATCATCCCAGAGGCCCTGGTGTTCTTCATACACAGGTTCTCGTTGCATTATTGCGCACAAATGCCAAGTGACAAGGATGACTCTTACAGGTTCGGCTCATAAACAATATTTACTGGCAGCAGATTACTCAGCTGGCAGGCAGCGCCGTGGGAGTCGGGAGCCTTGATGGAAAAATGAAACAAAATCCTAAGCGCGGTAAGGCCGACTGCTCAAAAACAATGTGTTTATCTAAGTGGAATCTACCAGTTGTTTCAGCTCGTTAACCACATAAATCTCAGCAACAATTGTTGATTTGCAGCTGCAGTAGGAGTTCTGATTTAGTGCCATGAGTAACGAGCTTTTCATTCTAGAAAATCTAACACTAAATCACACCAGTCCCACAGCAAGATGGGGAAACAGTCTTATCTATTCAATGTTTATTTTGAATAAATGAAAGTATATTTTAATCTAACTGATAACTTCATTTTTACTGTTAGGTTGCCATGTTTTAGAAAAACAAATTGTCAATGTCTAGAAACAACACAGGTTCTCATCACGCATCACAATACGTGACTTCCTTTTAATATGGTGACTGGACTGTCAACAGAACCAATGGGATGCATTTTAACCACATGTATCAAACATAGGGATTGCAGACTAATTTTTGCCCTGCCCATGATGTTGTTGCAGGTCTAATTATACAATATACACTAGTATTAGGTTAGAAATTGAGCTACCAGATAGGGGACAAGAGGAGATTGATGGATGTAGTGGGGGAGGACATGGAGGTAGTTGGAGTAGAAGATACAGAGAGCAGGGGAGATGGGAAATGTTGATTCACTGTGGTAACCCCTGAAAAGGGGACAAGCTGATATCACAATCACTTCTAAGATCAATGTTGTTTAATGCAGTGTTTTTACATCAGTTTCTAAACAGATATTGTTATATACGGGCAGATGTTACATAGAAAAGGGAGAGATGGAAAATGATGATTTGCTGTGGTAACCCCTGAAAAAGGGACAAGCTGAAAAGAGCCAGAACCAGGTGCAAAAGCCAAAAAGAACAAAATATTCAATTTTAGTCTGTCCCACCTCACGGATCTTCCTTATGCCCACACTGGCTCTTTTTGATTTGATGAATCCCCTGGACCCAGTTGAGTCCCTCAACCACTAGGCCACAACTGTCCCTGATTAACAGATATTTTTCCCTCTAGTGGTTTCTGATTTTCTCACTATTCTTGATGTTTTTCATGAATGCCCATTAGAGTCCAATTCCATGAATGCCTGTGGAATTCCTTGGAGAAACTCAACACAACACCATCAAATGTGAGTCAGAGTGGATGAGGTCAAGTTTTGATGGGGGGGGTTGGTGGTTTTGCTGGGTTTCTCTCAACAGGCCACTCTCCCTCCACCCAGTGTCTGCACTATCTCACCTCCTCACCACATCTGCTCACTGTCACTCTAATGGAGTCAGAGCAGGGGAGAGTTAGAGAAGGGCCCAAATGATGAGGAGAACCACCAATCTCACCTCCGTGTGTTTTAACAGCCACTGGGGCAACGCCAGGAATGTGCAGCGTGCATTAGTGTGAATGGATACATATTTCACTAATCCTGTAAAAACACAGTAGGCCACTGACAAAGTCCATTACTGTCACTTTCTGCCTTTGTGTATATGGAAGTGTGCATAAGTATGTGTGCATGAGAGAGAGAGGGATAGAGAGAGAGAGGGAGGGAGGGAGAGGTTTGGGGTATTTGTGTAAATAGAGATACAGAACTATAAGTAGAATAAATACTTTTTAGCCAGTTCAACTCATGGCTGATCCATCCCAGCCTGTAAAAGTACTCTGTAAAAAGTAATTGCTGTTTACACTACAGGGATAAGATTATGTCTGAAGGTGATTATTGAAGCAGCACCTGAATTGTAAAGCCCTAATGGCCAAGTTGACATTTCAGTCCAGGCTGAAGAATGGCTGAAATGAAGCCCAAGTCAGAACAGTTCTCTAACTCCCAATGCAAGAATGTAAACACACCAAATTCTTGGGAAAATGGCAAGGAATCTCTGACAGTCATGGATGGCTGTGTATACTTAAGTCGGCACACTGTGTATACCATAACACAGGGCTGCGTGTCACCACTGATAAGTCATTACCACAGTGTGTTTTCATTTGTTCTTGACTTCTCTTTAAACACTTAACACGTCCTTTAAAAACACAGTAATTCACCTTAAACTGAGTACGGAGTGAGTTCTGTGACAGCTTACGTCACGAAAATGAAACCTCGACTCAAGAATGTATATATAAAAATGAGGAAATTGTATTTACTGACCACGGTCAATCAGATTAATGAATATACGGGTTTGTCTGAGGCAAGATCAGCTGGATTTATGATCATCACCCCGGACCAGCATCACATCACTGGTTTAAATCACTTTGCTCATGCTCGTCCGTCTGAAACACTTGCATTCTGTGCCACAGCAGCCTTGCAAAACACACCATTTATCTTGACTTGAATTCCTGCACCCTTTCCAACCCTCAACCTCACCCTCCTCCTTCTCCACCTCCTCTTCTTAGGATTCCCAGTTTAATGTGTTCTGTTACCCATCAGCAGCACTTTTGCTCCTTGCACCCGTAAACCCTGCTGAATTCTTCAAGTCTTATTTTTCCAGAGTCCAAAGAAAAGTGAAGATGTTGCTCCGGCAGCGCGGACATTATCTGATCAGATGATGTCAACCAACTGTCATGTGTGCACGCAACTCTTTAAACAAAGCTGCAACCGGTGGTTCCCAAAGTAAGGAGCACACCCTTTAGATGGGGCGCAGACCTTTGCAGTGGGGACAAAGCGTGGAGATATAACATGTGATCATTCATATATATATATATATGTATATATATATATTTATATATATATATATATATATATATATATAAATTCAACTTTTTTATTTGAAAATAGCACATGTAGAAGCCATAATTTTATGAGTTTTAAAGCAATCTTAAAAATGTTGGAATGTGATAATTTGACAAAGATTTCGCAGAAGTTTGGAAACCATTGATGAATTAAATCAAAGCAAGCAGATATTGACCAAATTGTTTGGCAAAACAGAATTTTTCTACATAAATTTGGCTAAAACATTACCAAAAATAGAGAAAAACATATTAAAAGCAATTTTTGCTGTTGAACTGATTTACCAACATGATACTAAAAACTATACTTACCTTCAAAAAATCTCTGTAACGCTTCTGTTTCATCTACCACGTCCATCCTAGCGAGTCCCACATAAAAAATCCATTAAAGTCTCCCCAGGTCCGAACCAGAGCAATTCGGATGCGGGGATTGTTCACATATACATCACGGAATCCGGGTTAAATAAACGTGCTTTCCTTCTACAGGAGTAACCAGGTGGATCCACTGTCACTGAGTTCGACTTAAAAAGAAAACTCTGCGTCAGAAAAGTTCGTGGTTGTTCCGTCAGACGGTCTTTCTCTTCACTGTCGTAATAGATGCCTCTGACCGTACGATGGTCTCTGAGATCATAAATAAATATCGGACCGAATCAACGAGATGGTGCGTTCAAGGCGTCAAAGCGCGTCTCCACCGAAGTTCATACTGTCGCTCCTCTGTTGCTCCTCACACTGACGAGATGTGGAGTCGGAGGAGAGAGAGGAGCTGCAGCAGGAGCAGGTGAGGGATGATGTGCGCTACAGTCGGGGCTACGACAGAATATACTGTACACCCCAGGAAAGGAAAAAGAGGAGAGAAAAAAACAAACATCTAAGTAACGACGCAACATCTGCACCGTCAGCACAGACAGACCTCGGTTTATAATCTTATCCCTAAAATAATTTGATTACACTGTAGAGTGTGCGCCGGTTTAGGTTATTATTAAATTTATATTAATAAATAAAACAAACAGCCATGATGGATGGATTAGAGACACTAGGAATAGGTAGAAGACAGGAGACAGAGCTGGAGGTGGAGGAGTTAAAGATGCTGAGATTCTCTTTAGGACAGACAAGGATGGACAGGACAATGAGGTGATTAGAGGGACAACACAGACAGAAAGGTTTGGAGAAGAAGCCAGAGGAGACAGATTGAGATGGTTTGGACATGTTCAGAGGAGGGACAGTGGATACATTGGTAGAAGAATGATCCTAGAGATGGAGCTACCAGGTAGGGGACAAAGAGCAGTTTGGTGGATACAGTGAGGGAGGACATGGAGGTAGTTGGAGTCAGAGACTCGATACGGAGGACAGAGGGAGATAGAAAATGTTGACTCGCTGTGGCAACACCTGACAAGAAGGACAAGGTGTTTCACTTAAAGACTGAATTGCTCTGATCACGTCTTGACCCACATAACTGACAGTGGGTTCACCACCCACTCACAGTATGGAGCAGTGTGATTTGGGTGGCAGTGGTGGAGACTGCGTTGTGACTTGGTAATGTAAAATAAAATGAAGATGAATGAATGAATTAAATGATTATTATTTATATTATTAAATCTATCACTGAATTTCAAGCCAAATAAGTTCAGAAATGTCAAAAGTCAGAAACATTTTAACTCAAGGTGGTCGAGGTTCTCAGTCCTCCTGGTCAATCAGTTTAACTCTTGTTGAAAGTTGAAAAATATTCAACATTCCATCCAGTCTCTTTGACACTTCATGAACTTCAGAGGATAAAGTGAACAAATCATAATTTTTTTTCTATTACTAGTTTTAATCCAGTGGGTTCTTACTTTTGTTACGAACAAATATCTGAAAAGTATTTGAACGTATCACAACTTTTCCAATAGAAAGCTTAGATGGTGTAAATAAGTTAACCCCCCCTCCAAAAAAGAAAAAAACATTAAATTGACTTGTATAAAATGTCATGTGGGGTGATTGAAAAAGTGAGTACTTAGTATACTATATATTGAGTATTCTCTGTATTCTTACAGGAAAAAAAACTGACTTGACTTCAGTATCGTGTTGTAAAAACATCCAGCAGAGGAGTGTGTGCATACAAATGTCAGCACTGTTGTCAAGCCTACACAATATACGATATCTGAAGAAAAATGTTTTATTTTTTTTCTTTCCTCATTTTACTGCCAACATTATTGAAACCTTGAACTGTGTATCGTTGTAAAAATGTGCGTATTCCTCCTGGATTCCTCCATCTTCTACTTCAGCTACAGGAGTGTTTTGTGTCAGGGCTTCCCATGGGGAGGAATTGAGGGAACGATCCATTTCTCCCAACCTTATCAGCTGCATCCCACCCCCCTTATAACAATGCCACTGTGTGCAGCCCCCGCAGCCTGGACACCCTCCTCCTCCCACAGCCCTCACCCACATGTGAGATGCTGTTGTGTTGTCTTATCCCCCCACAGCTGGAGCATCTCCCTCTCCACCCATTCACCCCTCAGTTTTTCCTCCATTCAACCCAAACAACGCCTCCGTTCTTGTGGCCACACTATGCAGATTGTTCCGGAGGACAAGTGAGAAAGAGAAACAGACAGAGGCTGCACTGGACAATGAAACAGCTGGCTGTGTTGAAGCAGTTCATTTTGCTATTCTGTATTTCTTACCTCATGTGGTCTTATGATGTGTGTTCAGCACACTCTTTTCTCTGCTTTTGTTGTCTGAAGGTTGCCTCAGGTAGTAATTACTGATCACACCAGAAATATGTAGACAGACAGACAGACAGACAGACAGACAGATAGACAGACAGATAGACAGATAGACAGATAGATCTTTATTAATCCCTCTGGAGTATTCTTCACCAAATTATGGATTGAGTAACAGTACAACAAAGTAAATACGATAAAAAAACCCCATAAGAAACACACATGTGTAGCAGCAAAAACAGCAACAATATAAGATTTATGAGGCCTGAACAGTGGATAAGTAGGAGACGCATATGTTAATGTTAGTAGGTAAGGTAAGAATAGTTGCTGTGTGTGGTGTTGTTGACGTATTGTTTCACTATAACAACATTACTACTAAGTTACGTTTGTATTATTACCTTTTGTGTAAACACACATATATAAACATACTTATTTATACACACATACATACATATATACTGTATATATTAATTTCCTAAAGGATACTGCCAACGTAAATATCTATATTTATGTATAGAATTAGTAAATATATATATATATATAATATAGTATTATCACTCCACTGCAGTTATTGTAACTGTTAATATTGACGTATTATATAATGTAGCATGGTGCCAATCACTTTAAGGCAAAAACTAGGTAAATATATAAAAAACAGTATTTGATGACCAAGCAGTAAAATGTTCATTTTAGAGTCTTGCTTATAGGTATGATAAAATCAGTGTCTTTTTAAACCAATATTTGATATTTTATTTTACGGGAAACTAAGACGTTTGTTCCTGTGTGTATTGCAAGCAGTCATGTCGTCAACACGTCGCCTGCATTGGCAGATTTTCTCCAGAGGGGGGCAGAATTGTTGCAAAAGGGATTTCTCACCAATAAAAGGCTCTTGTGCAATGGTATTGCAACTGAGATAACTGAACCGTGTTTGTGCAATAATGGAAGGACAATAATTTGATTTTGTGGTTTAAAAATTACAACATCTGGGAATTAGCTGCTCAGAATTAGTCTAAATCCAGCAGTGAGTCTCCCATGTCTCCTGTCCAGGTAATGCTTTCACTATTGCCTGCTGCATAATGTCAGAACTATGTGACATCTAAGCACTGACAAAGTTAATGATCAAACCCAGAGATAAGGTTTCCAAAGTAACACGTTTCAAAACAAATCAGGATTCAGAGAGATTGTGCTTGAGTAACAGCCCAGCTCACAGACACTTGAATTTTGTTCCCTGCTCCACGCGCTGGTGTAAACATCTTCCCTTATAATCATTCACCAAAAATAAATCAACACAGATACAGAGCAGGTGAACAGAGAGTGGTCACAGTGAGGAGACAGAAGCACTAGAACCACTTTCACTGCAGCTGATAAAGTCAAATCAATAACATCTCTTCTGTGCACAGACACATATTAAAGGACAGGTTAAATGACATCTTGCCAATTTTCCATTTGGCCTCAAAATTCGACATTATGTTAAGATGACGTTTGACTATTTTTGTATTTAATGCATGCATTTTGTTCAACTATTTGGCTTTTTAAAATATATTTTTGGGTCATACTTAACTTTACGTATTGATAATATAGGATAAATGAATGTTGTCATATTAAAACTTGGTTTTAAGTTATAGTGAGGTATATATGCACTTTTATGCATACTTTTTGACAACATTTTGACAAATGCCAATAATCTTAAATTTTGTATATTAATTTTGAATATGAAATCTCTGGTCAGTGTTCTCCATAGTGTCTTCTAGTGGATAGATAGATACATAGACAGACAGACAGACACATTTTTTTTTCATGTGTCTGTGCTTAAACACATCTTACACCTATTTACAAATTCTCTTTACACTTTAAAAGTATTTAACATAAAAAGCAAAGCAACAAAACAAATTTCACTAATTTTCTGTGACTGTTGTATGACATAGATTTACTCTTATATCTCCTGCGGACCATTGGGTTAGGTTTATAACCAGCAATAATCACTTCTGAATCAAACATTGATGATCAACATTGATACTGACTCTGCACAATAATTTAGAATTATTTCTGCTTTGGGCTAAAATGTATGTGTCTCTAAAATACTGTTTATTTCTGGCCAGATGTTAGTGTCTAATCTGTGATCTGAGAACACTTGTGAAACAGCTTATCCAAACAACCAAAAAGATATCAGTTGAGTTGTTTGTGCTACTACAGGCCGACTCGTACCTGACTCTAAGTTAATTATAACAGTTCTGTTTTATTTATTTTTTTCTTAATAATACTGTTTTCACTGGGCTGCAGCTTGTTTCTGCTGCTCCCACGGACAGGCCCACCTCCCTGCTGACTGTCAGCTGTCTCCTCCCCTGTGTGCAGGTTGAGTTACCTGCAGAGTCACCTATCACTCACCTGCTGTGGATTCACTTCCTCCACGTCGGGTAAGGACGACTGCTTCGTGCTCTACGGTGCTGCGGTTTCCAACAGGGGGCTCAGACTTATTGTTGGTGGTGATATTTTTTCCTGTGGAACTAAGTGCAGACGGGCTGTGATGAAAGGCTGACGTCTGTGTTTGTCATCCACTGCATCAGGTCCACCGTGAGTCTTCATTGAACTCTTTTCTTCTTTCTGACTCATTTTCTTTCCTGGTTATTAGCACTGCACGTGTGTGTGAACTGGCTGTGTGTGTTGGGGGCTGCAGTCAGGGGTCTCTGTGTCTGCATAGTCTTTCCTCCCACAGTCTGTAGACACGGTGACATTGAAAAGGAGAAACACGTCATACGTTTCTCTGTCTTGATTCATGACTGCAAACTTTTACGTCAATCGTTTAAAAATTGGTCATTTATGAAGTCCATCAGTGGTTTGGTTTTAGATCGCTGAGCCACAAATAGTTATCATAACTCTCTCTCTGTCTCTAGTGTGTGTGCCTGTCTGTCTGTCTGTCTGTCTGTAAGGGGGTGTACCCCTGCTGGAGGCTCATTTGAATGTTATGTGAACAAACAGGGATCATCTCTGTGAAATCTGACCTGATTTTGTCTTTGCTGTTGATTGATGACACCTTTCACACCGAGCCTGTAAACACACAACAAAGGAGCAACAGCGTCAACACCTTCAGACCACCGACCTGAGAGGGATTATCTTCGTCAGTGGTCTGACTGAAGTGACACTAATGTCACTGTGCTGCACGTATCAAAATAAAAGTCAAGGACATAGACCTTAAAAAACATCTCCATTATAGATTAGTTTCCCAAAAACACTGCGAAATACATTTGCAATAAGGTTAAAAAAAAACCCAATGGTTTATTGTTAAGAAACATTTGTTGAGGAGATTAAAACATTTAGATTTTTCCTTTCTACGCTGTTAATTTGGAAAATGTAGATAGGTATGGTTAAATTATACCTCTGCCTTTCACCTGCAATGCCCTTGTTTTCCCTGTAGATGGCCTAAAGGAGGCTAAATGCATTTTAGCCATTATGCAGGACTTTTACATGTCATTTATAGTTCACACAAATGCACAGTCTTTAGAATGGGTGAATGGAGTAACTGTTCCACTGACCAATGTCTAGGTCATTTGTGCTGCAAATTGTCCAGCACTAAAATACTGTCTTCACCACTGACACCCAAATCAGACTGCCCCATACTGTGAGCTTCCCTGTGGATGGTGAGTCCACTGGAAGTTAAGGACTGGGGGTCAGGACTGTGCTATGATCAGTGGCAACCTGGCTGCTGGTGGATCAGACCCTAAAGCCTTGTAGACCCAAGTCCACTTCCTTAACCACTGCTGATTTTTTGAAACAGTGGTCTTAGTAAAGAGAGATATTCTTGTATGTTACACACTTCAACAGTGGTTTAACATGGGAAACATGTTTAGATCCTGTCATGGTTTAACACAAACAAACAGAAGGGAGAAGTATGAAAACTATGTAAAGGTGGTGACGGTTTGTTCTCTGTATCAAGGTTGTTGTACTGAACCGATTTGGTTCATTTCGATTCGATAAAAATTGCCAACTCTGCTTTCAACTACACTATAAAGCTTCCAGTCTTTTTTAGTTTTAGTTTAGTTTATTTAAAAGGGGAAAATAGAATGTCATGAACATATGGTTAAAAAAGAAAGAATTAAGCAAAGGCTAGTTTTCAAATCAGCCCACGACACAGTTCACACAACGCAAGTGACACAACCTGCACAGACATGTGTGAATAGATGTATATTTATGTGTCTATTGGCTCACCGCTCTAGTGGTTGGAAGCGGCCGATGTTGTCGTCGTGTCTATGTTTAACGTCAATTTGTGGGTGGGGCCATGGAGCAGGAAACCGATCTACGGACAGAAATCCAAACCATTGGACAGTTTTATTGCATTATCGATCGATCAGGGCTTTTTGGACCGGTACACTCAGATCGTGTGGGTCACAGAACAATAACCGATCCAAAACGATTAATCTTCACACCCTTAATATACAGTATATATAAAACTATTTTGTCAAATTTTCCAGATAAATGTAAGTACTAACACAAAACAGATCGTGTTGAAGGGAAATGTGAAATAAAACTAAGTGGATCAAAGTCCATATTTTATTGTATTTCTATTTCTTAGGGATTCTAATATCACATCAGATCAGTTCAGTGATTTCTCAGCTGTATATTGTATATTTCTTGCTACTTGCTCCAGGGCTAGTCCCGGTATTATGTGCTGGTAAAGTGTAGTAAAGTCAAAGAGAAAGGTATTTTTGCCGGCCTCCACTGCAAGGTGAGAATATGAGATATGCTCTTTTACAAATATGTGCCATGACACGGCAACACCCTGGATGGTGTCTTAACGAAACCTGGCAAAGGACCAACCTGCGAAACATTGGCGTGGACAAAACTGAGAGGCAGAAAGAGGAAGTGTGTATTCTTTGTGTTCAATCGACTTGATGGATTAATTTTTTAATTGCAGGGACTTTATGTTGGTAAAACACAGAGCACCGTACACATACTGTATCTTAGTGTGTAACCTCCTCAATGTTTATGATCGTGTGGGAGATAAAGGCGAGTGTGACTGAAACTGAACTCTGCAGTTGATGCTTATGTGCTGCAGGCTGGTTGTTTATGTTAGAGTGTGTTTACGTTTGTGCAGTAAAGTTTTTGTGGCAGGTGAGAAATGTTAAAGTCTTAAACAGCCAGTAAAGAGCAGTAAGAAACCCTAACACTACGTAGTTACGGGGTATGAGTAATCGTTTGATGCATAGAAAAACTCTTTATCAGCCTGCAACAAACAGATAGGTGGATAACTGTTTCTCCAGTTTCACTCAATGTAAAGCTGCTGCTACAGAGCAATTTCCCAGCCTGGAATCAATTAATCACTTTTATCCATCCAACTTTTTCACCTACTTGTCTATCTATTTGGCTGTGGGGGCAGCAGTCTCCATTACTGCGACCCAAATCCCTATGCACCACTCCGTACCTTCCTGGGGTTTCACACCAATGACAGAAACATCTGGGCCCAAATTAAGGCCTAAAGTACTATATTCTAGATTGAATAAGTCTAAATGGAGGGAGTCTTAAAAACACAATATGTTCTACATTTTTTAGCCACCAAATCCTAACCTTCATTCATTGGTTCATCTTCTTGTCCGTTGCTGGCACCACCCAAATCACATTGCACCATATTGTGAGCCTTCCTGTGGGTGGTGAGCCCACAAGAAGTTATGTGGGTCGGGGCGGTGCTATGCTCAGACCACCTCAGTGGCAACCTGGTAGCTAGCGGTGAAGCCCTGCGGACCCAAGTCCGCTTTCTTAACCAGTAGGCCACCACTGCCGACAGATCCTAACCTGTTGTCGGCAATTAATAATACAAACTGAACCGGTTGTTTCACGTGAGACACAACTCCTTGAAATATAAATGTCACATGAATACCAAGGTAATTGTCGATTGTGATATAGGAGAAAAAAAAAAAAACAAACAACCCTTGTGCAACAGCTGATTGGTTCACAGTCCATGTACTGATACTGTATGTGTTTAGCAGCTGTTGTAGTGGAACTGTGCGTTATATAACCACGTCAGCGTGTGCCTGACAGACAAGCATGAATCTTCAGGGCAAAAGGTGTGAGTCACGTCTCTTCTCCCATTTCCTGTTTTCCTTCTCTGCCGTTTACTGTCTTACACTCTAAGTTCACACCATCTGCGAAGCAATATATAAATATATACGTAACAGTTCAGAAGACAGGGTGTTAAACCTGGGCAACTAAAATAGTTGCAGTTATTCAAATGTGGCCAATACATCAGTATCTCCAGTTACAGGTTGTCTGCCAGCCTGCTGTCTTCCTTTGTCTCAGTGAAGTCCCCTGACTACCAGCGAGGTAGGCACAACACCTGGCTCTGCACCGTTTTGCCTGCAGAACTCCCTCCCCACTACTATAATAAACTACTACGTAGTTATTTCCAGAGGAGCCGGTTCAAGCACTATCATTTTTTGTAGACAGAAAAAGTAGAGAGACAGGCCAATTTGTGAAACATAAACTACTTTAGAAGCTGTTTTTTTTTCAACATTGCACAACAGAACTTGGGACAAAGAAAGAAAGATGAGAAGAAGAGAGATCTTATCTGTGGGCCACACACCTTTTTTTCACACTCTTTGACAGCTATGGTCTGACAATACAACACGATGAACTATGCAGTTCCTCTCATTCCTAATATAGGGGAAACTCAAGCTGTTGTTGAGTTCCTATTCCTGCTTTTGTAATGCGGTAATTAGTTGTATTTAAGGAGGACTAATTGTACATTTCATGTTTACAAGACTTAGCAGCACTTCCGCACAAAATGGATGAATAGCCTACTATTTCTATCAGGTCTGGAGTGACAAGCCACCAGAAAGTTCGAGTTTCCCCAGGGCTAACCTATGCCGGGTTTGGTTGAGGAAATTAAACCCTGATGAAGGAGGAAGCCAAAGGGACTTCTTTTTCCTCTTTGCTGGTATAGTGATGTAAACATCGTTCTCCCAACTTCCTCATTTCTAACAAAGAAACCGTTAAAAAACGTTTCTGATGTTTTTTTATAATGTCCCCTTTATATTACTAGTGGAATTACAACATAAGTAAATTATTTTTTACATCCCATAATCCAACCATAGATTTTGATCCTCTTATACATTACTGGGTTTCCGGGGCAGAACTTTTCACGACTGCCACCCAAATCACATTGCCCCACACCTGCAGGTGGTGAGCCCAATGGAAACCTGTCCAATAATCCCAATAATTCAAAACATCATCTCCTACTCTGTTGAAAAGGACCAAAAAGGGAAACAAACTGAAAAGTTTTTGCTGTTTTTTTTCTATGTCTTGTCCGGAAATTCTCAATTCAAACATCCAGGCAGGGTGTTTTTAGTGGTCACTCAAATAAAACACCCAACATCTCATAGTGTTCTCTGTTGCATTTCCTTCTTTTCTCAGGTAAATGCCTTAAATCATGAGTGTCCCGGGACCTCGGACGAGGCCAGCCAAGTGAGTATTTACCTTCACTGGGTGAGCTAATCACATTATGCTGTATTTCTGTCACACAGTAGAAAAGAATCACTAATCCAGTGTGTGGAAGGAGGTGCTGGTCAGGGACCTCGGGCACAGAGCAGCTCTGTTGAAAATTGTTTGCTTTGCCTGGGCTCCTGCCTCCATCCTTCCTCCAACCCCCCCTCCCTGTTCCATTCTCCCCCCACTCTCTCTCCCTCAGTGGCCCTCTCTGGTCCATATGCTCAATATCTCAGGCTTTGTACTTCGTATAACTCTGTGTGACAGTGAGGACATTTAGGAGATTTTTGGGCCCCGGAGTTCAGAGGTGCAGGAGGGCTGAAAATGAAGGGCGTACGGCGTAACCCTGTTTCTTCCTGTCATTGCAGTGGAGTGGCCAGATCAGACAGCAAAATCAGCGCCAAGGCCCTCTATGGTGAGTCACTCTACTGAACCTTGTGAATAGAGCTAGTTGAGCTGTGTTAATCTGTTTGATTGTTGCCGGACCTTGTCTTAACATGTCTTTATTTCTGTCACATGACTCAATGAGGCTTTATGGATTAAGGTCATAAAAGACTGTACACTGAACTACTCATTTCTATTGCTCATTAATAACTGTTATGATGGTTTTAATGATAGCAAAAGTAGTGTCACCTTACAGGTAATTTTCCTAATACCGTAAGCAATACAGTTTATTTTTTGTCATCAAAAAGAATCTCAAAGTGCAACGGGACACGAGTTTTATGCGAACTTCTTTTTCTGAACTAAGAAATCCTAAGCACTGTATGTTTAATATGTTTGAAATCCATTTCACATTTTCAGCTTCTGCTGCAGCCCGCAGTTCTATTGCACATTTGCCATCCACTCAAATCTACTCACACATAAACACAAGCAGACTGATAAGCAAGGGGGCAAGGTCCATTAAAGGGCCCCTAATAGACAGTCCACTGCTGCTTCTATTTGGGCCAAACTCAATATTTATTGAAAAAATTGTTCATGTTTCCCCGTCTGTCCAGATAATAATGTTAATATGTTTCATGTGGAAATAATCCCTAACTTAACATACACATCTGGAACAACCAACACTTAATATTATGTAGACACAAGGAATTTCTTTGTAAAACAAGACACATGATCAGTGTTATTGGTTTCTGGTATTTATCTCTAGCCTTTTTACTGTGCAACAACTAAATTGTATGTGCAACAAAATTGTGCATACATCACTAATACTATAAATATTTCCTGTATATAGTGGCTTTATAATGGTGGAACACCTTTAATAATTTATATGATCTCCGGCTGCATGTCTAACACTTGCTGAAGTGGAAAACCAGTCTATTTTTGCAGCCATCGTATACATGGTGTCTACAAATGTGATGTTAGTTGTGGAAATATCTGGTTCGGCTGCTTTCTGTCTCCACAGTGGTTAGACCTAGTACTACCATTTACATTATTATGATATGAATTTTCACTGAACCTGTGGCATACTTCTGTTAGGGTGTGTTTGTCTGGCTAAAAACATTCTACGCTGCATTAGCTGCCCAGGAGTGCAGGGTGTGCCTGTTCTTAATATGTGACTGAAACAGGGTGGGGATGCCCACGTCTCGCAGGTGAATAAAAGGCACATTGAAGAGTGGAAAGAGGCGGACTCCAACACTCACTCACTTTTGCTCCTGCCCCTGCAGCCCTAGACATTAGCTCACAGGCTGCTGCCGCTGCTGCCACCTCCTTCCAAACCGCTGACATGGAGAGAAACACGGCAACGCACTGTATCAGAAACAGATATGGATATAAACGCAACCATGGTTCCAAATTTAAAACCAGACGGAAATAGGAGATGACATGTTGTGGACATGCAAGATGTCCCCCAAATATCTGACGGAGTGTCTTTGTTGTGCTGTTATTTAGCCAAATGTTCACAGGCTGCCCTTTCATTGGGTGGTTTCATGCTGCGTGACAGATGGTCACCACTACCTTGTCACTGCAGGATGACACCAGCATGACTGTCCCTAAAAGAAGAGGGAGTGGATTGTGGAGAGGATTCATTACAACGACATAACAGTTATATAATGTAGAGGGCGTTTTGAAGCTTATCGCAATCCATGCAGTGGAAAATTGTGTTTTAATTTTATTTTGTCAATCGTAATTTATAAATAGAGATCGAGCGCAGAACAATAAAATACCATTGGTTTGTAAAAACAAGGCCTGATTTTTTTTTGGTTGTGAGAGGCTCCTTTGTATTTACAGATCAGTAACTAGGCCGGCTGGAATGTCTCACTATCCTGGACAGCGTGTTGGGTCGATAAGCCGACAGGCTTCCACATTTATCACTAGTCACCGTGTCTGAGGACAGACCTGAGGATCTGCCCATCTACCTGCTAAGTGGTTCTCATTGCAAGCCGTCACAGCTGTGTGAATTGTTTGGTAAAAATGTCAGTCATTAATAAGACATGGGGCCAGATCCACTGTCAGAACGACACCTGATGCCTGTGCCTCACCTGAGGGGAACCAAGCAGGAAAGAATCCACACAGAGGAAAGGCAGGTGTAGAGGGAAACTAAAGCAGGACGCTTTCTGGACTAAGACAGTGGTTCCTTCTTGTAAATCAGGGGTGAACTCAATTTTAAAGTGGGCTACAATTAATAACTGGCATGAAGTCACTGGCCAGACTGAATATTTATTGAAAAAAAAAAAGTAAATATTTCCCCTTCTCCAGATATTAAATGGTCGGGCGGTGCTAGGATCTCTTGGGGTTATAGCAAAATATCGCTGGGGCCCCCACCCTATCAGTGCCTGCAGCAAAGACTATTTTGACTGGGCCCCCTAGTGGCTGAAGCCCCAAGCAACAGCCTGGTATGCCCATCTTAATATTATCAACACATTAGAAATTAGTTTTTAACACTACATCTCAAACCATCTAGTTTGGCCACAGCATTTTTCTGGTCTTTTGGTTGTAACCAGATCTAAAAACCTTACATTTTTTTGTATCTTTTTAGAGAAATAGATCCCTAGTCCTTGTAAGAAAGTTTTTAAGGTTAAACTGCCTACAGACTCTTAGCATTGCACTGAGATATCAATTGGACAAAATTGCTGCAATAGTTAAAGGTAAAACATTGTGCCGCCATCTGTGTTGTGAAGTGTGTGGGTTTTTATAGGTCAGTGCTGTGGGAGTAATGTTGTTGACATTGCCAGGGTGTGACTGTATTGTACAAAAGGGAAAAGGGCTTGTAAAAATGTTAATATTGAATTTAAAAAAAAAAAACTGATAGCAAATGCACCAGCTCTTATCTTTCTTTGTGTTTCTCCGCCCAGCATCTATTTATATAATATTTTTATCAGAGCTTGATCTCAATCAGGGTCACAGCACTCCCTGGGTGAGAGTTCAGGTACATCTGTACAGTTTTCTACCCCAAAAGATGGAAAAACAGACAAAAAATATGTTTACTCATTCACATATGCCACATCAATAGTGCAGTTCCACTTAAAGAACCAGTTATAACTAGCAGCCATTATAATTGTAATCACTACCTTATATTTACTATATGTTTCTGCAATGTATTATTATTTATTGAAATTACAAATAGTGTACATTCTGTTGTATTAAAATATTTCAGATAATTTATCTTGTAAAAACATCAGCGGCATATACTTTACTATAAACTACTTTAATCTCTCACGGGTCACACACAATGACTCAGTGGGCGACATTTGCCCGCGGGCCTTAAGTTTGACACATTTGACCTACAGTCAGTTTAGGTTGCATAAGTTAGCTGCTGTCACTGGACTGGAAAAGGAAACCATTGCACATGGAGAAAACCCATGTTTACACAAGCACGAAATGAAGTGTGTGCAGAGGAAAAATCTACCACACATTTAAAACAACATTAAAGAGTGGAAAAACACTGGATGACTCAGCAATATAATATAACACAATAGTAGCATCTGTTTTGACAAGGTGGACAAACAACGACCAGAGTAGATTGTGCCATTTTGCTACAATTTTTTCAGGAGTACGACAATCGACTTGCTTGAGGTGTTTGACTCGAGATGTGCACAGAACAAAGGGTTATGAAAAGCAACTATCTTGAGATTGTTTGCTCACGATCACTTCCCGACTACCTCATAATCAATAGTGTGAAACACAATCATATTTGAAATCCTGTAGATTTGCCCATAATTTCTCCCTCCATCACACCACACTACACATGTGCAAACGACGATACGGAGGTTTTAAAAGGTAAACAACAACACAGAGCATCCTGGCAGAACTGACAGACCAGACTAAAGACATCTGCATCTTCCTGGTCCATACACGTGGATGTCGTCAACTTCTCTTTTCTGTGTCTGCTCACAGAATGACTCAAATTGTTTGATGAGCATAATGTTTTCATCTTATTTCTGGGGTCTCAAACTAGCAGCCTGTGGTTTGCGGCCCCCACCTTGATGTGAAAGTTGAATTTATAATGATATTTTATAGATTTGTTGACCACATTTATGGTAAATCCTATTGTTCTCATAACCCTGTATTACATAGAATCTATGGGAAACAGATTTTTTTATAAATATTTTCTTTTTTTTGTGGTGGTAGCCCTCAACCTATTTGAGTTTGAGACCCCTGCACTAAAGGCTTCTTCTCTGTCCTCAGAATTTCAGGTTATTTTTGTTTAATTTTAAATTTTTTTAACTGTCAAAAAAGTTTTCTTCTAAATTCAAAAAAAAAATCTTCCTTCTCGTCCTTATATACATCATATTATTTAACATTACATTACAATACATTTGGCAGAGACCAGTTCTGGCTACAGGAGTCAGAAGTATCATGTACGATCGCAATGTGTGATCAGTCCAATCGCACCCCACTATCGGATTGCATAGCTGTGAGCTGATCACCACTGAGATTCATTCGTACAGTGTAAGCTGCATACTGCTGACGCAATTAGAAAGCAGTGAACACCCGGCTTAACACAATGTATTTTCCAATGTAACTGAATACAGAAACCTGAGCTGCCATTTTCACTATACACCTCAACACTGTTGGAGATAAGACTGACATTTAATGTATGATGCACATCAGTGATGTAACTGTGACAGTTGGGAAGGGCTTCAGTCCTGACCATGCTGCTCTGTAATATTTCCAACCTGTGCAAACCAAGTCACACCTCCACTACAATGTGAAAATTAATCATTTACTGCCCTGAGAGGAGTGTTTGCATCCAACACGTAACATTGTTCTGTTACTGTTACACATGACACATTTTGAACCTTTCAAAGTTCAACGCAAAAAATGTTTTGCTTTCATTTCATGGGAAAAGAAGACACCATAGGTTAATGCAGTGCTTCTCAAAGTGTGCGATGCTAAGGGGTGCGATGCTGAGGGGGGCGCGTGTGACCCTGGGGAACATGCTTTTTTTCCCACCGTACTACAATAAAGTGTAATTGCACGTCCTTGTAAGTTGAACTCTATCTCTTTCTTTTTGTTTTCTTTATGTTAACAAGGATACGATGTTACAATGTTGCAGTGGCGTACCTATAACTATTTTATAGACAAATGCTGTTATTTAAAGTTGCGGCGGAGAGTGGGGGGGGCGCGCAAATCTTTTCTTCTTGCTGGGGGGGGCGTAACAGAAAATAATAGGGAAGCACTGGGTTAAAGCAATGTTCCCCAACCACGGACCGGTTAAATGTCTCGTACTATTTTCACGGACCGGTCGTTAAGTTGTGGCAGATATTTACCCATAAATAAAATGAAATTTCCAGTGACCTGAAATATTTTTCTCTGCTTCTCAAGTGCACACAGCCTATAAATTTCTGCTACCAGACTAGTATAAAAAGTTACAATCTTGTATCAATGACTCTGCATCATATTTCATCTAACTCTTTCTTTTTGTTTTCTTTATGTTAACAAGGATACGATGTTACAATGTTGCAGTGGCGTACCTATAACTATTTTATAGACAAATGCTGTTATTTAAAGTTGCGGCGGAGAGTGGGGGGGGGCGCGCAAATATTTTCTTCTTGCTGGGGGGGGGGGCGTAACAGAAAATAATAGGGAAGCACTGGGTTAAAGCAATGTTCCCCAACCACGGACCGGTTAAATGTCTCATACTATTTTCACGGACCGGTCGTTAAGTTGTGGCAGATATTTACCCATAAATAAAATGAAATTTCCAGTGACCTGAAATATTTTTCTCTTTTTCTCAAGTGCACACAGCCTATAAATTTCTGCTACCAGACTAGTATAAAAAGTTACAATCTTGTATCAATGACTCTGCATCATATTTCAAGTTTATTGTTGTCTTCACTGAGAAAATATTTCCTAATCAAATAAAGTTGCATTATTGATGATGGAATCCTAGCCATTCTATTGTTCAGTTCTTTTGTTGATATGTATGGATCAAGTGGAAGTAATAGACAGATGGGGCCAAAAGGAAACATTATTTCTCTGCGTCAGGCAACAATTCACCCACGCAACAGTACCAGTCCCTGGCCCAGTGGTTGGGGATACTTAAAAATAAATGTAACTCAATGATAAAATGTAATGGACTTTGATTCATTTCAAGTATACTACCATTAATAAGTACCATTATTTAATTTATTTAAAAAAGAAATCAACATAAAAAAAATCCAAGCACGCAGCCCTACGTGTGTATAAGTCGTAGGGTGGAGCAAGGACAGTGGACAATGGCTTAAACCTTGTCCAAAGGTCCATAAAAAATATTATTGCATGGGTTTATTACAACAGTATCATTCGCTGTGAATTTCATCTGCTCATTCTGTTCAAACTGTCAAGATGTGGACCTGGGGTCAGTAACACATCTGTTTCTACAAAGAAATTCTCTTTTGTTTGTTTGTTTGTTTTTACACTTCCTGGCTTCTCATTCCTTGGTCTCTTCTCTACAGAACAGAGGAAGAAATATTCCAACTCCAATTTCATCATGCAGGAGACGTCGCAGTATCATGTGGAGGTAAAAAACAGTTTTTCACACTCTTGTAGTACTGTTGTATCATAATAATATCATAACTACTGAAAAGTATTAGTTAGTCCAGGATTTTCCAATACGCACAAGTCTTAAACATGAGATTATTAAATCAGTTAACTTCCCTACTTTTTACAAGTATATTTTCTCAAAGTTTCTAAAAATCTCAGTGATTTAAAAAAAATTGCTACGTCTTCTCTAAAACTAGATCGCTGTGTCTATAGTTACACTGAAAAGCTTTCAAGAGGGTGAAGTTCAAACATGAAGGAGTGGAAAAACACTGGCGGATCAGCAAACAGCAATATAATAATAACACACGTAGCATATGTTTTGCAATGGTAGACATGGGCTAAGTTGGCTGTGGCAATTTTATAACATTTTTTAATTTTATCACAAAAAATGTATATTTAAAAAGTCCTTGGTTAAAGTAAAAAAATGTACTGAAGAATGCATTCAGTGTAAAGGCCTGTGTACACTGTGCCACTTTGCAACAATTTTCAATCCTACTACAATAGCCCATCGAGCACGATTGTCAGCTTGAGTTGTGCAACTCTATTCGTGCAGTGTACACAGGGTTACAAAAAGCGATAATCACCTCACGATCGCTTCCCGACTACCTCACTATCAATCGTGTAAATTCACGATTCATAGTGAGTATGAAATCCTGCCGATTTGCCACAATTTCTCCCTCCATCATACTAAACTGCGCACAAGTTGATACAGAGGTGTAAACGGGTAAAAGCTGTTAAAAAAAAAGTAAAATACTTTCAGGTAGGTGACGTTCATATATTAAGAATATTCAGTGTAAAAAAGCTCACAGAAGAAAATATTGAAACAAATCATTAAAAAATTATTAATACTGCTGTCACGGCAACACTCTGGTCAGAAAATATTGTCACTGAGTGTAGAGGGACAGCTGATACTCATGGACCTGTTATGAACACAAACACTGACTTCTAAAAAGGAGTCTGTGCCGTTTGCAGGATTGTTTGTTGTCCATACAGGGCAGCTTTTGTTCTGCACATACTGTACATATGTTGGTTTATGCCTATTTTTTATTCCGCTTTTAAGTGGATTTATGTCTCCACTATACAATATTATACAATAAATCAACGAAAAACTACTTTTTTGATGCAGACTTACCAAACAATGTAATAATTACATGTGCTGGGACGTACAATAGTGACCACTCTTCTGTCCATCATGATTAAACCCATTATGTCATTGTAAGTGTACAGTACAATTTTCACCCTTTTAGAACCAGGGTGATGACCCATGCGATACACATACAGTACATTCTTATATATGTGCATATGTATACAAATATATTATTTTTATGAGTATATAATTACACAAATACACACATATAAATAAATATCTGCGAGCCTACTGTGAAAAAAAAATCACAAAAAACAGAAAGAAAAATCAAACTGATGTGCACTGATGACATACATATTGGTGGCTTAAACTCAAATGCCATTTACCCCAGAAGGAAAAGCTGACGAATGATTATATATCTTGATATGGTGTTTTATGAATATTTATTTATGAACAATAAAACACTCAAGCTGCAGCGGCGGCTTAGGGAATTCTCCATGAGGAACCTGCATCCAGTCAAGGAAAGATACTATGTCCACATCCTGTGTCTGTGCCAAGCTTTTTTCCATTTATGTAATTAGCGATTGGTAGATAATCACTAAAAACAGCAGTGCTATGGATGTGGATTGAAGGCAGGAAGAAATTGTTCTTAAGTTACTTTCAGGAGCGTTAATCTTACTAAATTGCTTCTGCTTGAACCAATCAAAATTTTCAAACATCAAATCAGTCCTAACAGATATTCTACCTCATTTATTACATCCATTTCTTCTAATTTCTATTAGATATTTTACTTCTTTAACAATGATATAACTCCAAATGCATTTGTGTGATAATATCAATGTCTTTTGGACAGGAACTTTAACTTAAGCCGTATTGAGAGAAAAGGTCACTTGTTGATAATGTGGCAAAGATAAATGAGACCTTTTGTGAGCTACGTGTGATAGCAACTGGAAGTATAAAAGTCTGTGAATGGCTTTATGGTTTGTCTACGAAACAACAAGCAAAACAGTGGAACTACTCACAGAAAACAGAAAATACAGGACACTGACCGTTCAAATATAAACAGATGGGGGCCCTAGATACACTATATGCTCCTTGAAATTAGTCCAAGTAAGAAACTTTACTTTGCTAATTTATTTTTTACTATTTTTTTTATAACAGTATAAAATTTTTTGTCAGTTATTATTATTATATATCTGTATATGTTTTGATGTATGGATGGGGTGATTTAATTTTTTAATGGGATAAATGCAGCCATTGAGTTTTTAATACGGCCCACCGACTTTGACCAAATTAAATGATTTATTTATATCACAATTATATTTCTGCCTTTTTTCGTGCAATTCTTGCATTTCCCCAGTAAATTGTGTCACAAAGGCTATTAGAAATATTGCATTTTACATTTCATACATGACATTGTCGTGACATTTATCTCTCTCTTTCTTCTCTTGACCCCGTATCCAATTTTAGGGCCCATTTTGGCCTTAGAGTCAATAAGTTTGCCCACCTCTGGGTTAATGCAATCTATATTCAAGTGAATCAATAAGGCATATGGAGTTAAAAATCAGTACACATCTAATTTTTCTGCAGCATCTCTCCACATTCATCATGGACAAGAGAGACGCCATAGTAACGGTGGACGACGCCATCAAGAAACTCGCCCTGTTGGATTCAAAGGACAAAATATGGACACAGGAAATGCTGCTCCAAGTCACCGACAAAGCCGTTCGGCTGCTGGACTGTGACACACAGGTAATAGCTGCTGTTATCGTGGTCATTAAGACGCATCAAACTGACCTGTGGCAGGTGTTGGGCGCATGATGCCACATAATAAAACAACAAAAGTCTGATCAAAGATCGGTTTGGTTGTTCTGGTTATAAAACATATCATAAAATCTCTACTTCTTCATGATAAAAGGATTTGACCTCCACTGAAATCTCCTTGTTTCTTCTACAGGAGGAGTTGGAGAACTTCCCCCTTCCCACCATTCAAATGTGTCAGACGGTGCCGAACCAAACGCGTTACCCCTCCGTGCTGCTGCTTGTGTGTCAGGACAAGGAGCAGCACAAACCTGACATCCACTTCTTCCACTGTGACGAGGTGGAGGTGAGACTTGGCTTCGGCCTCACACACTTAGCTCAGTTTGCATGACGTGGATGTCCATGCATGGTCGTCTCCTTTGTGTATACGCTATTCATAAATCTAAAGAGGTTGCGGTTAGAGTTTTAGGTCAGATTTCAGTGGCCCTTACAGGTTGGATGAGTTTTTTTGCAGGTATCTTTTTATGTTTTCAGCTCATAGTCTAAAGCAGTGCTTCTCAATCTTTTTCTGTTACGCCCCCCTAGCAAGAAGAAAACAATTTGCGCCCCCCTACCCCACCACCCACTCTCTGCATAAATATATACATTTTTGCAGAGAGTACAAAATATAAAAAATATACAAAAATATACAAAATATAAATATATATATATATATACATATATATATATAAATAACAGCATAACAGCAAGGATGTGCAATTACACTTTATTGTAGTACGGCAGAAAAAAGTAATGTACCTCAGGGCCACGCACGCCCCACTCAGCATCACACCGCGCCCCCCCAGAGTGGCCCGCCCCACACTTTGAGAAGCACTGATCTAAAGAAACGCACATTATGTTTCTTGTCGTACAGGACTGATGCCAGAATGCTCATAAAGGGTCTACTGTACATTTTCCTAATTCCTATCAAATAGTCAATAAGAGTCAATCTACAATTATCTGTCATTAAAAAGAGAAACCGACAAAAGAAGGTAACCTGGGAATGTTTGCATATATGCTGTAAAGATTCCCACTCACTCAGGTCATGATATCCAAAACCTTTAGTTGTAGGCAACTGTACTGCTTTTTGGTGTTAAAATGTAAAATGTCAGGTGGCCTAGTGGTGAAGTTACCGGGCTTGGGTTCCAGGTTTGAATTCACTAGCTGCCCACTGAGGATGGCGCCGTCTCCTCTCACTGCTCACTAGGCACTCAAAGCTGCCCACTGTTCACTTTAGTAATGGTTTGGTTAAATTCAAAGGTCAAATTTCAGTGTGTGCAGTGGTGTGGATCACAACGTCACAACGACAAGGAGTTTGATTTCCTTTCCTTTTCTTACACCAACCATAAACTGATAAACTTCCTCAATTGAATTAAACATTTTCATCTTTCCAACTCCAAGATACACTTAAAACAGTACATAGAGTTATAGCATCAAAATTCAAAAACATTAGGAAATACTTAAAACAGATACAACACATTAGGTGCTGTCTCAGCTCATGGTGTAATGAGGTAAAACTTTCTACTGTTTTTATGTATTTTTCCCTTTTGTCCAGGCTGAGATGGTTTATGCAGATATAGACAGTGCCATTGGAGACAACAAGCATGGGAAGAAGATGAGGCTTCAGACTCTGAAGTAAGAGCATTTGACCTAGCCTATTTACCTATCATCCCTATCTCTGTGTCATAGAATATTAGTGAACTAAACAGAATGGTCAGGATTGCTGTAGAACACTTCCCAATTTTCCAAAATGTTAGCCCTGCTCCCATTTTGCTAATTAGTTGAATTAGAACAAAGTGAAAAAGATTCAAAAATATTAAAGAATAAATTTGTGTATGTTTTTTTTCTTCAATTCAGGTGAGTATTTCATCATTGTGTTAATCTTTAACTAATGAGGTTCAGGTCTGACACCGGAAAACCATGTAAAATATGCACCAAATAGGGAAAAACAACATGTCCCTTACTTATTTAATGTTTTGTGGACCTAAGACTTGCTGTCTCCTCCTTTGTCTTTAGGGTAAATCAGGAGAAAATGAAGCGTCAGAGAGAAACCATTCTCCCTCCTACTTCCCCTAAGGGCCCCTTCCCCGCACCTAAGGGACGGGTGACTGCTCCTGCCACAAGGGGTAAGTGAGGTTGTGATGTAAATCAACACCAAAAATTTAGATTTCTTTTCCTGATCTACAGCAGTGCTCCCCAACTGTGTTTGCACCACCGGTTAAATGTCTTGTACTATTCTCAAGGAACGGTCATTAAGTTGTGGAAGATAAATATACCTTAATAAAAAATACATTTCTGGCATTCTGAAATATTTTCCTACCTATAAAATCTTCCTACCCAAGTTCATTTGCATGGGCACAACAGGGATTTTTCAAGTGCCTATAACTTTCCTAATATTTCCTAGTCAAATATGGTTGCATTATTGATGGTGGAATCCTAGCCATATAGTCTATAGTTCAGTTCTTTTGTTGATATTGTTATGGATCAAGTGGAAGTAATAGCCAGATGGGGCCACTGCTCTACAGGATAAAGTTACTTTAAAATAAATCTATTTTCATGTAGAGAGAAGAGCCACAGAACAAAACGACATGGAGTCCCACGAAAACCTGGCCCAGCGCATTGAGAAGGACGTGGTGAGTGGCGCATTCTGTAATGACCAGTGCTAATGCTACACGGCTCCATTTACGCACACACTGTGCTGCATTTACAATGTTAAAAAGCCAGTATTTCTGTCCCTTAGCAAATCCTCAACTGTGCCTTGGACGACATAGAAGTCTTCGTGGCTCGGCTGCAAAAGGCAGCAGAGGCCTTTTCACAGCTCAATCAGCGCAACAAGAGTAAGAAGAATAGGAAGAAAGGACCAGCAGGTCTGTCTCCCTTTCTTCTGTTGTGGAGACAGGATTACAGGAACAATATGTTCATATTGTTCACATCACTGTGTTTGCGTCCCTTTGTGTCTAAGGGCATCCAGTCATCTGTGTTTGGAAGTAGAGACTGGTACAATGCCTTTACATACCAGCTGCTGTACTTTTATTACTTGTTCTGATCTACAAAAATGATACAATGGAATGCAGATAATTTGCATGCTTATTTTTTGTGAACCAACTTGTATAGCAGTGGTTTTCAAAATGTATCTGCGAGTTACTGCTTTTAAACCTTATGGATTTTTATTGAGATCACAGTCAGTCCTTAAAAAAAAAAAAAAAAAAAATCGCCTTTAGGAATGGTAAGAAAAAAAAACATTAAAATCTGTCCAAGGTTTTGAGACTTTTCTTGAAGTAGCAAAACCTTCTTAAAAAGATCATTTTTGTGCAGACCCTCATAAAAAATGAAACATTTGTTTCAGTATTGACTTTGTACACAGTCTACAAAGAACTGTAGAGGTTTAAAACCATGTTACTAAATATCTTTCCTGAACATTTACTTCCTGACCACGGTTTAAATCCCCTTGTGAAAAGTTGTTTAATAGATAACTAAAGTTTTTGATGACAACGTGACTTTTATGAGCCAGCCAAAGACAATAAAATACCGTTTAGTACTGTGATAATGAACTTTGGTCACCCTCATAAAAAAATGAAACATTTGTTTCAGTATTGACTTTGTACACAGTCTACAAAGAACTGTAGAGGTTTAAAACCATGTTACTAAATATCTTTCCTGAACATTTACTTCCTGACCACGGTTTAAATCCCCTCGTGAAAAGTTGTTTAATAGATAACTAAAGTTTTTGATGACAACGTGACTTTTATGAGCCAGCCAAAGACAATAAAATACCGTTTAGTACTGTGATAATGAACTTTGGTCAGAAAGTGAAATCTGTTTCTTGGTCTTTAGTTTTTGTTACGATTGTTGGTAACTTTAAAGTGTGGTCATTGCTGTTGTGTTTTCACAGAGGGTATAATGACCCTGAGAGCCAAGCCCCCCACTGAAGCTGAGATGATTGACAGCCTGCAGAAACTGAAGCTGGCCCTAAACCTCTTGGTGAGATATCACTGCTCCTAACAGCCATGACTTGTCACTTTCATCGACTCATATCACATTCTCACTGTCTGCTATCTCGCCACCTGCAGGCCAAACTGCAGAAACACATTCAGAACCCTAGTGCCTCTGAACTCGTCCATTTCCTCTTTGGTCCTCTAGAGCTGGTAAGAGCAAAACTCCTGCCGTGTCTAACTTTACTAAGAAAGTTCTTTGTTTGAGCTTATTCCACCTTGGTGAATACAAACTACAATCCGTAGAGCGCCTTTGCTTTTAAAGTCCTTAAAGTGACACACACATCTACATCAAGTTTTGGCAATGCTTTTAATCTAACAATTTGCCATTTACAATTAATTTCTATCATTTCAACTTTCTTCATTGTTACTGGTTATTATCTCAATAAACTCACGTGAACTGACATGCACTCAGATTGGCTCCAACACTGACTGTGTAAGAGGTGCCTCTATATAATACTGTTTATTCCAACCACACCTTTCAATTAAAATGAAAGTTGGATATGTTATTTCCCTGTGTGTGTAAGTTTATATATATATATATATATATGTATATATAAAATTCTAGCAAACGCTGAGGTCCCTAAGAAAATTTTTACCTTCAAGTTATATATTTGGTTTTTAACGTCTAGATCCCGCTAAAATTTTGACATCGTCATAATCCACTTCTTTTGTTCATTGGTACACAGGTGCTGCAGACCTGTGAGAGTCCTGAATTGGCCCGGTCAGTCATCTCTCCTCACCTTTCTAAAGATACTGTGGACTTCCTCAGAGGACACCTTATCCCTAAAGAAATGACCATCTTTCAGCTTCTGGGGGAAGGGTGGACCAAACCCAGGTACAAAGTGTATCAGTAGTGATTTAGTCTACGTATATCTTTATTTAGAAGTCAACTTTTTGACCTCTGCTGGTAATACAGAGCGGAGTGGCCGAAGGAAAGGTGTGCTCCAACATATTACCCCAAGTTCCGTAATGGCTGGGAGCCTCCAGCACAGTTCTTCAAGACAGCCCCATGGGAGACAGAAGGACCGACAGGACCAGGGGGACCTCCTATCAGCCCAGACTACAGGAAACACGCACCAGAGGATGTAAATGTCATGTTTTATGTAAAAAACTGCTGGTCATCACTTTAGATATCAGAGTCATATATTAATATAAACTTTTCTTTTTTTCAGTATTATGGTAGTCATTCTTCCAGCTCATCAAATGGGTAAGCACTAGTTTAAGGTTTTCCAAACTTTCTCACAATTTTGAGTTTAAAACATCACATTTTGGTATCGTCTCCACAGTTCCTACAATGGACGGACACAAAATCGCAGATATGCCAAAATCCGCTACCACTTTGTAGCCAGGAATTCCAATGAGCTCTCAGTGCTGCAGGATGAAGTCCTTGAGGTGGAAAACCCTTTTCTTACTCTATGTGAGAACATGGTTGTGGGAATCAGTTTAAATTGAACAACATTATGCCGTAGTTGAGTTGACGTAAATCAACCATAAATCATTATGATTTATGTGATTGTGTCTGGTGATAACATGTCAAAACAATAATATAAATGCAGGGGAGCCGTTTTACTGGAAGGCAAAATTATATAAGCTGTATGTCACCAGAGATGATACTGTATATGACTAATGAAATGATGAAAACATCTTTTGAAGGTGATAGAGGACGACAAACAATGGTGGAAACTAAGGAATCGCAGTGGCCAGGCTGGTTATGTCCCGTTTAACATCCTGGATGTTGTGAGAATTGAGGAACCAGAGGGAAGCTTCAACCAGGTGACCTACATTAACATAACATGCTTTAATTAGCTTTACTTGGCGTTGTAATGATGGTAGAGTTTAATTGAATGATCCACTATGGACCTGTAAAAACACAGCCTTCAGTTTCAAAGGGTGAATTTTTCTTTATATATATATATATATATATATATATATATACATATACATATATATATATATATTTGATTAATTTAAGGTTTTTTGGAAACAGATCATATTTTCGCAAGTGTGTTTAGCCTTTTTACATGCATTTATGTATGTTTGTGTATACTAAGGATATACAAAATTTGACTAATTATTAATCCATTAGCTCTGACACTATAGTAGTAGATCTATATCCATGCAGCATCAATATTATCTATAGAAGAGAATAGCTTAGATTAGACTTTGGAAGACTGTCAATTAGGGTGAAGGGAAAGGTTTACAGGAATAGGTAGAAGACAGGTGGCAGGAGGTGGAGAAGTTAAAGATGCTGGGATTGTCTTTAGGGGAGACAAGGATCGACAGGATAAGGAATAAGGTCATTAGAGGGACAACACAGACAGGAAGGTTTGGAGAAAAAGACAGATTGAGATGGTTTGGACATGTTCAGAGGAGGGACAGTGGATATATTAGATAGATAGATAGATAGATAGATCACTTTATTCATCCCCGGAGGGAAATTGGGTTGTTACAGCAGTCCGAACATTAGGGATAATAAAATAAAAGTAAAATAAAATAACAGAAAATAAGTACCAAGCATTCAAACAATATACGTTGGCTATAGGATGTACAGTCATAGTGGAGGTATGATTGCAGAAAAAAATGAGCATGATGGCATAATGATATTTACACAGGGTTGAAGAGAAGATATTGGAGGACAAATGCGTAATGGAACCAGTACAAACAAGTTAAGTAAATAATAAATAGATGAGTGATAAGACAACAGTATAGACATATGCACAGTGCTAGTGTATCAGTAGCAGTGGTGATAACAATACTAATTTTTATATATATATATATATATATATATAGAGCAGTGGTCTCTTAAGAAAATGCGTATTTCTTCATCTGACACATCAGATGAACACGGCTGTCTTGAAATAAGATGCATCTCATGAAATGAGGGGTTTACATGCTGTGATGTGTGAAGAC
>JAFBJS010002992.1:157225-182696 GCA_016785265.1 Paraplagusia blochii
AAGAAAAAAAACAGGAAAAACAAAAAAAAAATGAAGGGAAAGAAGGAGTGGGAGAGAGATGAAGGAAAAACAGAACAGAGTGGAGAGGAACGTTAAAAAAAAAAAAAAAAAACCTGAGGAGAAGAGTGGAAGATGTGTATAAGAGACAGGAGTAGAAGATACAGAGGACAGGGGGAGATGGAAAATGTTGACTTGCTGTGGCAACCCCTGAAAAAAAGGACAAGCCGAGAGTCTAACCCAAGATCAGACTACAGGTTGGATAAAAGGTGTTGGGAGATTAATTGTTCACCTGACACAATCACTCTGATTACATTTTTCTGACGCTGGATTGGTTTGTTATTAGCCACATATGCAACCCATGCAACAATCAATACATCAATACAAAAAAAAACCTTTGAATAAAAAAATCCCTCACAGAAACAGTTCTGCAGCACAGAGCAACAACAGCGAGCAAATAGTTTTTAATCCTCTCTCTCATACGTCAGCAGCCAACAAATGGATTTCTCATGTTCAGTGTTCTGAAGTGAGAAAGCTCCACCTCACGGATTTAACATTCTTAAATAATAAATAAATCCAGCGATATTCAAGTTGCATTATTATAATTATTTAATCGGATGACTCAAAACCACCTTACTCACATTACCTACATTAGTTACCCTCATGTAGTCTTAACAGACCAGCAAGAGAAGAAGAAGAAGGAACTATTCACTGCTTCTAGCAAATACTTTAAACCGTGTGTCCTAGTAAAACAAGTCAGTGTTTGGACGTGCGTCACCATGTTTGCAGTTTTATATTGCAAAACAAAATTGCAAATGATTTTATCAGATAACAGAAAAAGACAATAACTAGAGATGAACATGAATATGACATTAAACAAGTTATAAAAGAGGTTATAACATATTTACATTGCAGATCTTTGATGATTTTAACAGTGACTACAGTACAGTATCTAATCAAAGTATAATCTGAACTATGACCATGGATCGTTTAATCTCCAAGTGTCAACACCCAGCGTTTTGATTTTAAGCTTCACCACTTCCTCTTACTTCGTTTTTTGCTGACATTTTTTATTTAACACTACACAATGCCAACTTTCTAATTGCCTGCAGCTGTCTGGTCAGTCAGCCTATCTTTACAAAGACCGGTGGTCCCCAACCACTGGGCCGCAGACAAATAATGTTTCCTTTTGGGAATTACTTACAGTTGATTCATACCTACAATATATTAACATAATAACTGAACAATAGAATTGCTAGGATTCCTTCATCAATAATGCAACTAAATTTGATTATGAAATATTTTCTCAGTGAAGACAACAACAATAAATTCAAAATGACACAGAGTAATCGATACAAAATTCTAACCTTTTATACCGGTCTGGTAGCAGAAAGTTATAGGCTATAGGACACTGGAAATTTCATTTTATTAAGGGTTATTTAACAGCCACAACTTAACGACCAGTCCACTAACAAGGTTGTGGAACACTGCTTTAACCTATGGTGTCTTCTTTTCCCATCAAATCAATTTTTTGCATTAAACTTTGAAAGGTTCAAAGTTGTGTGACTTGGTTTGCACACGGTGGAAATATTACAGAGCAGCATGGTCAGGACTGAAGCCCTTCCCAACTGTTGCAGTTACATCACTGATGTGCATCATACATTAAATGTCAGTCTTATCAGAAAACCGGAAATTACATTTTATTTAGGGGTATTTATCTACCACAACGTAATGGCCGGCCAGTGGTAAATAGTACGAGACATTTAACCCCCCGCAAAAAAGGTTGAAAAGTTATTATTAGTATAAAGAGAATTCGCCTCCCTAAAAATTAAGCTATTTGCTCCTACACAAAACTATTTAAGCCAGAACGTTAACTAAAGACGCAAAAGCAGAGGCTATAGCTGCTACTAATAAAACTTGTGTTTGTGTATTTGCACAGCAGAACTACAGGACCTCACCTCCTGGTTCAATTGGCTACAGCGACAACTTCAGCATGGGTAGACAGAAAGACAAAAGTGAGTAAACACACTGAAGCCAAGTTGAAAAGAAGTGAAATCAATGATTTACAGTTATATGGACATAATCCTTATTTATGGCAGTGATGGATGAAGTCAACACTGAGCTATTGATGATGATCACCGCTAACAAAAGCCAGCCACAGCCGAGGAAGTTCCGTGTGGATCGAGTCACTGGTACCCAGGTGCCACTCAACTTTGACTCTAATGCAGAGCAGGTGACCGCATGGCTCAGCTCTAAAGGCTTCACCAAACCGTAAGTCAAAAAAAAAAAAACTTAGAAAACCTTAAAGTTTTCTCACATTGGATGTTGGTTTAGTATTGATGTAAAAATGGCTGTATACATTTTACCTGTAGGACGGTTGAATGTCTGGGGATCCTGACTGGAGCGCAACTCTTTTCTCTGAACAAAGATGAACTAAAGGCAGTGTGTGGAGAAGAAGGTGGTCGTGTTTACAGTCAAGTCACTGCGCAGAAAACACACCTAGAGGTTGGTCCCAAACTAAATGATACAACAAAGACAAAGTGATGTGGTACCACAATCTACCTACCAACTCTCATTGCACAAAATGTAAAATATAAAATGTGTTTTATTTAACTAAATCTCTTGAGAAAAATATTGTGTCAATATCAAACCATAAAATGAATTGCCAAACACTGTCTGAAAGTTACGTGCTGACAATATCAAACGATGAAGATGATGATTGAAGACTTAGCCTCTACATCTGGGCCAGCTTCTTTAGGACTCTATGGTCTGCTTTCTCAACCCAGGACTTCACCTGCATAATTTCCGCAATGACTTTTAAGAAGCCGTTGTGTGGATAGCATTAATTGATGAATTAAATTAATTAGTTTTTTATTAGTTTTTCTCCTTAGTGTCTGCCTGTCCGTCCTGGGTGAGGATCCACTCCACTGTCAATCACCCTGAGGTTTCTTCCTTTTTTCCCTGTCTGGGTTTTCGGGAATTGTTCCTCAGCTGGTGTGAGGGTCCATAAGGGCAGGGGGCATTTTCCTGTTTTGTTTACTGCATCTTGTTTATTTTACATAATTGTTTGTGAAGTGCCTTGGGACAACAGTTGTTGTGAGAAGGCCAAAAAAAATCATCTCAATAAAGGACAGATCCCAAAACTGTCTAACACACTATTGAAATAAAAAAGACGACAAAAAACAGAAAAAGACTCCAATACATCTGGGAAAATGAAAAAATAGTTTACAAGACAAAGAAAGAAATGCCACCGTGATTTCAGTGCATTTCACAAGAAACACTCTTTTTCCTAAATCTTACAACTATGAATGACTAACACTTAAGCAATTAATCAAAATTAATGAAGGTATGTTGTGCTTTCTAAATTTAAAATACATTTCAATAATGTTTACAATAAAAACAAACAAAAGCTGTTGGATGTACCATACATGAAAGTCATTCAACTGTCATATGTGAACTTGAACGCAGGAGTAAAAGTCGAACAAATTATTTTAGTGGTAAAATTATTTTGTTTCCTAACAACTCGATTGTTTGTCTCTCCCCACAGAGTAACAAAGGAGACTCAGAGCTGCAGGAGATTATGAGGCGAAGACAGAAGAGTCTTGAATCTGGCAGCCAAGACTGAATGAACCTGTCAAACCGGAATCACTAATCCAGACACTTGCTCCACCTAAAACTGCTCTCACTACAGCAGCTCCTTCATTCCAACTGCTGCTCATTACCTATTACTGAGTCGATCATGGTAAAATGTCGTGTAAATTTACAGTGTATATTTATTTTTTACCCTGCATCATGTATGTTTTCAAGTGTTTACTTATCTAATCACATGGCTTCGCATTTCCTCTTGTGGAAAAGACGCTTGTCATTTGACATTCGGCGTGAACGTACATGTTGGTGTGTGACCGCGAGCATGTAACCGTAACGGGGCGTTCACGGCGAAGGCGATATAAGCGGAAAAAAACCACACGCTTGAAACGTATGTAACGCCCTGCGCGGCCATTTTGGTACACTGCGTCATCGAAACACAGGCAGTAACAACGTAAAACAACAAGTTGATAGTCTTACCTCGTCTTTTCTTTCAATCCGGCTCTGATAGGATGTAGCTGCGGCTGGTGCCCACACCAGCTAAGGTAAGCTTTTCGGTCATTGTTGGCAAACTTCACTAACTTTACTGATTTTATAAAGTGAAGTGACGTCGAATTACACCCTTTTCGACGTCTTTCGCGTCGAGGCAGGCGCTCGAAAATGGCAACTGACGTAACGGCTTATTGTGCCGCCATTTTTGTTGATGGGGTCATACGGAACAGAATTGCGCTCACTTCCCGCCTGTGGCGTTTACGTGAACACCCCGTTAACACACGTTGCATGATTTGCCAGGTGAGGTGTATGGTCTCTTTCTTAAATTACAGCTGTTTACGAAATAAAAAAAAGTAAAAAACAAGAACAACTGTGCCAGTATAGGGCTGAACAATTTAAAAAAAAACAAGGAAATTGTAATTTTACCATTGTTTTTTTGTATGTTAAGTGAGTACTTGCATCATATTCAGTATTGACTGTACAATTCATTTAAAAGAAATTTTTAAAAATGTACTGCAATATACAACATATCCCGTATTATACTTATTATAAATAGTAACTTAGTGTACTGATTTAATATCTTAAACATACATATATACATATATGTACATTTATGTATACATATTTGTATATGTCTACATATATACCAGCCAAAATCTTATTTGCAGTGTTCCACAAAGAGCAATAAATTGTTCAGCCGTTGCCAGAAAGTACCGTCCTCTGACATCTAGCCAATTATTTTCATAATACTCACACACATATACAAAATTCCAAACAATAGTCATATTTAAAGCATATGTTAGCAGCATATGTTAGCAGTGCAGTCTTAGACCTGGATCTGTATGTTTCTCTGCAATGAGGGAAATCAGATTCCTACCACTGCATTCTCATTGTCATTGTATGGTGTCATTTACAAACCATGAATTTCTGTTGTTCTTTTTGTCCTTCTCGTCACATTGCAGTTTTTTATGCAAACATTGCAACAAAACTGTAGGTGAAAGACTGTTCTGCTGTAAATTAAAGGTTTATGCAAACCTTAGACAGGGTTGTACATATTTTGGGACAGTGTTTGAACAGATCATAATAAAAAAGCAACTTGGAACAAATCTGAAATTATGAAGTTTTTGTACCTTGTTTCACTAGAGCACTCATAGTTTCTGGCAAAAAATAAAGGAATCAGATGTGGAACATTTGTTTAAACAAAAGGACAGAGCAACGATTTAGTCAAAATTTCACATTATTTTCTTTTAATGTCTAAAAGTATCACATTAAAGCTATAGAAAACATTGCATTACAATGTTGTGTGTATAAAGACATGATACTAAAATTAAGAAACAGTAAAAAAGGCTGCAAGGCCATGATCGTTACTGCTGAGGATACAAAAAGAGGAAGTCACAAAGACATCAAGAGTCAACATTGCTTTGGTTTTTTAAAACTTCACAGGGTCGTAACAACAGACAATCAGTTCATGTTGCTAACATGTGAACAACACATACACTGTAATTATGCAAATATAATACAAATACATTACATAATTACATCAAAAAAGGTCATTTGTGGAGATAAGCATCAAGCCAGAGGTCTCCTGAGTTCTTCAGTGACCTGAAATTAAATTGTAAAAATATTAAAGAAAATAAGATTTAAAATACTGGAACTGCAACACAACACCAGGCTAAATGCAATGTATTTCTGGAAACATTGGTAGATACTGATTCTTGTTTTAAATGCACAGTTTAAGACAGATTTTACACAGAGTACATTGCACCTTTTTTGTGAGACACACCTGACAACGTCAGCTAGGCCTCGCCACAGGGTCTTCACTTGATAGGGAATGTCATATTTTTCACAAAGCAAACGGACCTGTGGTGCCACCAGGTGGTAGTTGTGGCGGGGCATCAAGGGGAATAGACTGCAGAGACAATCAGAAGACATTGATTTGAAAAGCCATAGCCATTTTTAAGTTTCTAGACAAATAAATGTCTTAATAATAATACTCTAAACACAGCCAGCTGTGCTTCCATCAGCGATTTTAAATGTCTCTCCTTCCTTGAGGTCCCCAGCTTAATTATCAAAAGTTTAAACTGCCCTTCTGTCCTTCAGTTTTTGGAAATAATAAAAAAAAATAACACAATCTAGCCATAGTGCTAGTGCTTAGTGCTTGTAAAATGAAAAAAATCTTACATGAGTTACATGTAAAGTAGGACTATCAAACAATCAAACAGGAGTTACCTGTAGATTAATTTTGATTACTCATGATAGAGCTTTATTTACACCTCTGGAGTATTCTTCAGGAAATTATGGGCACTGCTGGGATTTGAACTTAGGACCCCCTGTTTACTAGAGAGGCACTTTATCCAACTAAACTACAGCACCTCATGAAAAGTCACTATTATAATAAATTATCATAAATGTTTTGTTTTTAAGCCAAAGAGGACCCCTTTTCACATATGTTAACTTCCTCACTCACCCTTTTATGAAGTATTGTATATCTAGGGTTTTATTATATGAAGGCTCAACTGTTTCCAAGTAAGATTTATCCCCCAAGTCTCGAGTCCTGAGCTGAGACTTTGGGACTTACTGATGTTCGATCTGAAAGTTGAGATGTCCACTGAACCAGTCGTTGAAGAGGGATTGTTCAATATTACAGGTGGCTTGAAGCTAAAGGAGAAGGTACAAGGGATTGTAGATTTGATCAAATATGACAGCAACATCCTTCACTAGTGGACCCCACTGGTGTACCTGCATGGTTAACCAGTCCTGATGTTTTTCATAGTCAATGTCCATTGGCAGATGATTCATCTGGGTCACCCACACAAACCAGTGGCTCTCGAGAAACCTGAAAACAGATACAAAACCAAATCCTAAGTAAAAATGAAATATGGTCTTTGCTGAATATGATATCAGATTTAATCTTCTACCTGACAAATGTGATCAGGGCTAGAGAACCAATCAGGCCGTACAGTGGTATGTAACAGCTGAAGTAGCGAAGATAGTACGACATAGACCACACCAAATCCTTTACAGAAAGAAAAAATCATTTTAACATTTTCTTTTTTACAAAGGTAATATTAAAGCAAACACTAAACATTTTTTCTTGTGAACATTATATGATTGTACAAAGGAGACAATGTCTTACCACCCAGTCATGACGAGAGATCATTGTGCGCATTATCTGAAGATGGAAAAAAACTGGAATGAGCAGCGGAGGACCAACTGTAACAGAAATGAACTGATGTCATGACCACTGTGACACAAGAACCTAAAACAAACCTTTATCTGTTCTATAGTGTACCAGTCGGCACACCTGCTGCAGGGTGTATAGGGTTCAATTCCTAGAGGAACCACATGCCTGATAATATAAATCCTTCTTCTAAATGTAAATCACTTTCGAGCAGGGGTCAAAAGAGCACCTGGTAGCCCTTAAAGACTACCTCAGCACTGTGTATTCCTCAAAGCGTTAAACTAGTGCTCTTAACTGTTCTTTCAGTTACAGTTATACATACAATGATATTCACAGTACCACGTTTGGTATTTAGTGGCTCTCAAAATCAGGTTATCATAAAGTAGCTTTTCTCAAACATACCAAGAAAGAAATACTGGTGTTGTCGATGGTAAGGCATATGTTTGATCTTCTTGATTCCATACTGTGACAGAAAGAAAGAAAATTTCAAAGTGAATCAAAGGATCCATCAATGGATCTCTGTGTGGTGTTCACATGCACTCGACTACCTACTTCCACGGGCTGCATGTCACCAAGTACGAACATGTTCAACATGTTGACATCGGGATCTTTCTTAAAAATGTTGGGCTTTGCATGATGTTGAAAATGTCGATGGTTCCACCAGTTAGCAGAAGCTCCCTGGGAGAACACGCAAATCTGTTAGTATGAAAAAAAAAAGACAAAAACAAACCAAAATCAATGCAATGACCAATTGCCTTTAAGTGGCCAATGGTGAACTTCTGCAGCAAATGATTCCAGTGGGAGTTTGGGAAGACAGACAAGTGGCCGAAGTCATGCTGCAGCCATCCGGCCTGGGACTGAAGAAAAGAGAGGAAGACTTTCAGGGTTTGGCACATTAATATATCTGCAAGAGATGGTGACATTAGAGCAACCTGAGCAACAGCCAACATGATGGCACAGAGGATGGTCAGAATCCAGTTCGTCCCCCAAAACCATATCATAAACCAGGCTAAAGCCTCCAGCAGCAGGATGTGTCCCAGGTGGAGGTAGAAGAACAAAGGCCGAGCTCGGAACAGACCTTTTTTTTCCACTTCTTTGCGTAAAGAGTAAAAGTCCTGTATTAACGCTGCCTGAGGACAGAGCAAAAGGAAAAGTTGAAAACAGGGTGATCTGCAGAGAATATTTTATCTCCTTTTTTAGGTGTCTTTGCTATAAAATGTTAACTTATGCAAAATTTAATTTAAAATGAAATCATATCTCTCCATTATCATTGGTAATCAATGATAAAACAAATAAAAATCTGAAGAAAAAAAAATGTTGTTAGAAAGCTATTTTAATATGCCTTTAGAAATGCTTACACACTACAGAACAACATACATCATATACATATATCTCACATTTTTATTTCGGTCCTGGCTCGGTTCTGAAGGCGCCAACTCTCCCACTAACAAGGGCTTCAGAAACTTTTTCACAAAGGTCAAGTCTGGATGAAAAGCGGTGAAAGCCTCCTGGGGAAAAACAAATAAAAAAAACAACTGTTATTGAAGGTAAACCAGCCACTAGGGGGCACAAGCCGATGCAAAACTGCCAATCAATAATGCCAGACAACAAAATGAAAGGTTGGATATAGAGGTAGTTGAGGATACAGAAGACAGGGTGGCACCCCCTTGAAAAAGGGTGAAGCTGAAAGGAGGTGAATTGTTATTGAAAGTGCTATAGATTCAGCACTTACTGAGGCATCCTGTCCAGCGTAGTGGGTAATGAGACGAAACCCTCCTGGGTGTCTTTTGGCCCACTCCGTGGTGTTGTAAACTTTTCGATCTATAACCAGCCACTGGTCATTTCTGTTGCTGTGTTTTTGCACCTCCTCCCAGGTGTAGACACCTCCTGTCAGCCTGCTGTCTCTGTCCTTTGGCTCCATCAATTGGTCTTTTCCTCCTCCTCCACCTTGTTTGCTTATCTTCATCTCCTTTCCGTCACTTTGTGGAGCAACCTGCAAAGTTGACTAACCTCTAGACCTCAGAATCTGGAGTCTGGATACAAAAAATATATAGTTTTAACAGCCAACCATCCATCACAGATGGGCTCCTACAGGGGGATCAGCTTTGCAGAGAGAACAGCAGACAAAAGAGGTTTTTAACCTGTTGCTCGCTTTGGGTTTACCGGAGCGCTGAGTGAAACACAGGACAAAGAGCAGAGCAACATATACACTAATTATTTATGATGAAATCCGACAGGAGGCTACTGTGATGAAGCAGCGCAGGTTTCTCAGAAGTGAGCAGCAATTCTCTTAAACACATTAAACATTTATATAAAAAATAAGATCATCACGAACACTGGAAAAGAATCAATGATGTGAGATCTCTTAGGGACCAAGCCTGAACAGTCACCGCAGTCTACAGAGCTTCAGTTGCTGCAAACTTCCAATGATGATGTATCAATGTAAGTCAACATGTGCTGTCAGAGCTTCACAGTGCCATGACCCAGCTGAGACAAGTCCTCCCTACATCACAGGGCCAAGGTAGCAAACAAAGTGTGTAAACAATATCACTCAGGTGAGAAATCCTCCTGAATCATCCTGAACAAACATTATGAAGAAGTCTGAAGAAAGACTTGTCTGGAAAAGTGTGAGGAAAACAATAAATTGCTTTTTTTATTAATGTGAGGGAGTCTTTATTTTTTTATCTTAATTATAATATTATTACCGGTTATTTATTTGACACTGTGCAAAGCTTATAAACTTATAACTAAATATCTCATTTATTCTATTTAAGCACTGGCAATGCGTAAATTCTGTTTTTTAAAAAAACCTACATCAAATTTCTATAATCTATAAAACTAAAACATAAGGGTTTGCTGAACCACCTGATGACTGTATATGTGGACTATTGGTCTGTCCATGTGCTATACTGTAGTTGTTAGACAGACAGACATACAGATAGATGGACAGATAGACAGAATCTCACATTCCACACGCAGCTCTGTTCTTTTTATCAGTCGTCGCTGCTTGCAGTATAATGTGTTGTAGGCTCTCCAGGCCCACAACATGAACACGACATGTCAACACTGCATATTCACTTACAGTCTCCAGGTCGGTTCGTCTAGCTCGTCTTTGCGGGTTCGATCCACGTCCACTGACAGTCCCTGGTTCCAGGATCTTCAGGCACATTTTAAACGGCGAGCATCCTTCCCCAAAACACCATCTTCCTTCCTAAACGCGCTCAGCGACACAGCCATCCTCTCACACAGTGCAAACTTGGAGCCGATCATTCGAGCGCGTCTGGGCCAATCGGCGCTCAGAACAACCTGGACCGACACACGCACTGTCTCAGGCGTTTTCCAAAAAAATGAGGGGGTGAGAGCAGCGTATTTAGTCATCCTTTTAGTCATATTTTATGATATTTAATCAACAGACTACACTAAAACAACCCACAATACTTGTCGGAACAGTATGATATACGTACAGTATTTTATTAACCTTACTATTCAAGTAGATTTGGCTGTTTTTTTTATATTACTGGTATAATCTAGGTAAAATATTTGAGCCCTGTAGCCCTGACCTATCTCTGAGACAGGGTTAAAGAACTTCCCTCAAAAACAATTGAAGTGTAATATTGTTCCTCTGAGTCATATATATATATATATATATATATATATATATACCTGTTAGAACTAAATTATCAACTATCACTATACTATCTATCAATCTGCCATCCTTATTATAAATCAATCATAAAGCTAGGGTCACGTGTCATGTCACGTAACCACAATGCAACACATCCCTGCTCTATATTTCCACAGACTAAAAAGAAACAGAGCCAGTTCCCAAGACCCATATTTATCATTTAGTGCTGGCTGTGCAACAAATTATACGTACCTGTATTTCTAACTACTGCCACTGAGTGGCACTAGTTAGTGCATATGCAGTGTTGCTTTGGACAAACAGCTCCTCCCCTGTCCTCTTATGTCATTATCCAAACATCTTGATATTTTTTTTCTCCAATTCTGAAGTCTGCAACCTACGACATTTTAAAAATGAAAGATTCTTTATAAAATAAAGAAATGTCCTTAAATACAAGCCCTAGTACTGTAAGTCTTGTATAATATATATAAAGAAGTTAGATATGTTCAATGTTAGTCATTTATAGTGTTAAGATTAGGAAAAATGTATTTATAGAAAAATCAGGATTAGGAAAACCTTTATTTGTCCCACAGTGGTAAAACTACAAAGATATACCGTATATAAGCATGTTATTTAATATATATTGAATTGTGTAATATATATATATATATATATATATATATATATATATATATGCCAAGGTTGAGCAATTCATCTTTTTTTCATCACCTCATAAGACTCATAAGACTTGCTACACCGATGCTGACATAGATTTTTTTTTTTTTTTGCTATTAGCAAGCCAGCTGAAAATATATAGTTTGCCTCAATATTTAATTAAAATTTAATTTAAATATCTAATTCCTCAAACTCAATTTCTCGGTTCATTTATTTAGGTCAGGTTGAACCTTCAAACAAAGATCAGTAGCTTCTCTGTTGGTTTTAGTGTCTGTTCTGTGTCAGTGCTGTAGTCACGTGAAGGCTGTCATCACAGCGTTTTCATTGGTCTATAAAAACCTGCAGAAACTAGTGTGTAGACAAAGCCTTTGAAAAAACTGGTGTTGAAATTACCATCTTTGGATATCAGGAAGGCTCTGGGATGATTACTGCTCTGACTGTTCACACACTGTACGGTATGGTTACGCTGCATTTCAGGTCGCAGTTAAAGTGACTCAGTTCTGACTTTTGTAGCAGTACTTCAACGTGTGAGCAGTTACAATGTGTATAGTATAGTATACAATAGTGGTTTGTCTCTACCATTAAGGACTTAATGATCACTATGTACTGCACATGGCCAAATATATTAAAGTAGGGTAAAAGTGAACATGACGAGTTTAAGTTTTACTTAAAAAAATTAAAAACACACCTGTTTTTGACTTCCAGGGGCATAAAGTATAAACAAACTATTGTTCCCTTATTTTTTAATTATTCTTTTAAATGGTGATTAAGGTAATTATCAAAAAAAAATTGACTAAAGTAGATTCCCTGGTCTTCCCAGATGGAGACCCGTGTGCACATCAGACAGTGTAATCCAGATGCCCCAGGGTCCTGTTACAGGGAGGGAGGCAGTGATCAGTTAAACATAAACCCTCACACACAGCCTGTCCTTCTGCAGACTGTCAGCTATTTCTTTCTCCACTCTGGATCCCAATTCTCCTGCCTCTTGCACAGAGCAGCTGAATTCACTTGAGGACAGACCTACAGAATTCCATTGCTGCAGGTCAGGCCAATGAGCAGTGAAGTGATTATCTGGAGTTGCACATTTTGGTAGAAACTGGACTACGTGAGCAGGTGGCCTAAGGGTGGAGCATTATTTTTCGTCTAAAAGCCTGAAGGAGGTAACAACAGTGGGGGTGAGACGAGGAAAAGGGGTAAGGACTGCAAAAGAAGTTCAAAATTCAGCTGTACTTAAAGTTTGACTACCAGCAGTGTAACTTCAACTATTACCACCACCACTACTACTATTACTGTTATTATCACTACTATTACTCCACTAATGATGAGCTAATGAAGAGACCGAACAAAACCTGACTCTCTGCTGTAAAATGGCAGCAAAGCTGTCAACGGACCTGGACCATGGTGATGTTTGGGTTGACCCACAAAACAGCAGCCACCAGGCGAAAGGCTGACCTGTCACGGACACTACCTCATCATATGACTCTGTCCTGACTCACATATCACTCGGAGGCTGCAAGCCTCATCATGGGCAACTCCTCCAGGAAGGAGGAGGGAGAGGAAGAAGAAGAGGGGGGGAAAGAAGGTCAAAACAAAGAAAAAAATGAGGAAGAAGAAGAACAAGAAGAAAAAGAGGAAGAAGCAGAAGAAGAGGAGCCAGAACTTCCCCTGGGGGTGGAGGAGCTGTTGGAGAGTGGAGACCCTGTGCTGGACTTGAGTTATCGGAAATTCAAGCGCTTACCCTCACGGGTGTGTGGACTACTGCACCTGGAGAAGCTGTATGTCTGTGGGAACAGACTGAGAACCCTGCCGAACACCATCTCACAGCTGCATGATTTGCGGACACTGGCCCTAGACTTCAATAAGATAGAAGACGTCCCATTGGCCGTCTGCCAGCTTACCAAACTCACTCGACTGTATCTGGGTAGCAACAGACTGACTGTCTTCCCCCCTGAGCTTAAGAACCTGCAGAATCTACGCTGCTTGTGGATGGAGAGCAACTACTTCCAAAGTTTCCCGCGGGTGCTCTATGACCTTCCCAATCTCAAGTCCCTGCAGATTGGGGACAACAGGTTAAAGACGCTGCCCAATGACCTGTGGCGCATGGAGTCTTTGAGGGGATTATGGCTCTACGGGAACCGCTTTGATGAATTCCCTAAAGTCTTACTGCGCATGAAGAACCTGGAGATCTTGGACATCGACAGGAACAAGATATCAGAATTTCCCAGCTTGAAGCGCCTCAAAGCCCTGCACCTGTTCTCCTATGACCATAACCCAGTCATGGAACCTCCTTTAGTGGGCGAAGAGGTGATAGTAGTGGGAGAGGGAGCTGCAGAATTCTTGGAGGCCCGTGAAGCAAGAAACGAGAGGAAAAGAAAGGCTGCGGAACAGGAGGCAGAGGAACTGGCTCTTGCAGCCGAGGAGCCAGTAATTCATGGCATTTTGAAGAACAGCAGCTCGAAACAAACACCAAGTGATGCCACAGCGGCGGATGATGGTGAATGTAAAGACGAGGAGCTTTTAGCTAAGGAAGAGGAGGAAGAGCAGGAGGGAGACACGCCTTTTAATGAGTACGACGAGGCCGCGCTTGAGTACGATGAAGAGGGTGTTGAATATGAGACAGAGGAGCTCATATGTGAAGGGGAAGGATTTGAGTATGAGGGTGAGGAGCTGGAATACGAAACAGTTCAAATGGACTATGAGTACGAGGAAGAAGAACCAAAATAAGGGGATGGCAAAATCCTCTAGAAAAGTACGCTTGCAGCTGCTGGTTTATGACACCAATCCTTGTGGATTTATTTTTTGTTTGCTGCTGATTTGTAATCAGTTTTATCTGTGAAACTAATGCTGTGCATTATAGTTCCGTATAGAGACAAACTACACTCTTGGCATGTCCGTCAGCTGAGAATAACTCAAATCAGAGCAGGACTCAGATCATTTAGAAGCGTGTTAATATTTCCTGTTTATGGTTGTTTCTCATTTGAGTCATGTCGTCTACTGTGAGTGTACACAGGAGATCAAGTCTTCCAATATAAAGTTTTCAATCCTTTGACAAAGTCTTTGTCCATCAATTATTTGTTTGTTCCTATGTCATGGTTCCTTTTCCATATCCAGGTCATCTATCCATTGCCCAGGCTGAGAACTGGAATCAGATTTACAAACCAGTCAATCTCATAATAAACATCCCTGACACTCAGACTCACACACATGCCTTGTAGGCCTTGTATAAGCAGTGCTGGGGGTGTCAGTGCCAAGACAGAGTGGAGGACAAGCGGGATTATTACAGGGATGAATAGCTGGGGTGTCTCTCCATAAAAGGGGTGTCCATAGGGAGGTACAAGATATGGACGGGGAACAAATGATGCATTTGTAGGAAATCAAGCCTAAAGCTCCCTTCACCTCTGGTCCACCGTGATTTTCCAGGGCATCTTTCTGGCAACTTTTCTTACTTTTAAACTCAGATGAAACAAGCCTTGTTCTCCTCTCATCTCTGCACTCATTATTCATGTGGCTCTTATATGTAATCTAATTCGCTCTCCGTCCACATATCTGTTTCGCACATCTTATTGAGGGAGTGAAATATTTATCCCAGTGCTGAAATATTAATGGCGGTTCTCATGTGCCAGTGTGGTAGTCCTCAGTGGAGAAACTGTTGCAGAGGCAAGAACGACTGATAAGTGCTTTTAAACACATGTAACATTATCTCTGGGAAAAACAGCTCATCAATGCAGATAGTCTTGAGGGAATGTTTGGACAACGCTATTTGATTAATTTATTTACTAATTTATCAGGCTAATACAGGCATGGACAAAATAAGGTCCGGGGACCAGATATGGCCCACCAAACTTGTCCAAATTATATGGTTGCTTTGTATTTGGATTATATCTCTGTCCTTTCACTGAAATGCCAATGTTCCTCAATAGATGGCACAAAGTAGGCTTAAAGCAATACAGCATTTTAGCCTTCATGCACAATTTCAACAATTATCATTGTTTACACAAATGCTCCATCTATCTGCTACTAGCCCAGTTCTGATGTCCAATTTTAGGATCAACGAGTCAAACCTTGCCCAATGACCGGGCTGAATGGAGTAGAAACCAGTGTTGGATCATTCCATGTTAGGACAAAAGTGGTTTATCGTGCAGTTGCGGAAATACTCAACAGGGGGAGCCATGAAAACGACATTGAGACTCCTTTTATAAACTCACTGCAATCTAAAAAAAATGCAGTCTTGCTGTTGCCGTCCACAAGAGGCATCGTAGACTAGTTAAATCCCCATGTCTTTATGGTGTCACATAGGTAGGTGTTGTAGCTGCTATATTTGAATGCTAGTCACTGCGTAAAAACATATTCTGTCTCTGTCCAATGACTAACATCCTTTCAGTAAAATCACCCAAAAAACCCCAAAGATATAGCAAATCAATCACAATGACTAAAACATCGACTGCTGGTCTTATTTTATAGTCTCTTAGAAACAGTTTCTAAATTATTATCAAACGGTACTTAAGCAGTAATTGAGGCACATATATCTTCCTATCACCAGCACATATTACTCTTGTCGGTCAAGGTTAAGTAATTAAGTACTCACTGTAGATAAATGGTGAAAGTTTCATTCATTCCTGCTGGTCTTTGCGAAAGAACACACAAGAAAATGTCTCTCTTTCCCATAGAATCATGGGCAGTGAAGATTGAAACGTATGCATTCATTCTGTGTGGATAACATTCTATGAAAAAGAAAATACACCATAGACCTTCCTTGAAGGACATTTTTAAGAATATGTAAAAAATAAAGGGGATATTTAGAAAAAATATATTTTAGCACAAATGCTTAACAGAAAATGACAAGAACCAATAAGGAGAAATAGCGGTGAGATATCTATATATATATGCAGATTAAGAAGAAGGACACAGGTGGAGCACATCAAGAGATCACAAGGGAGGGAAACCTCAGAGCAGCAGGTGTAAGTGGTGAGACTGATTAAAGGGAGAGACTGGGAGGAGAGGGTGGAGGAGTAGACGCAGGAGAGAAATGCTATAAATGCATGCATAAACATATTGAAATACCTGTTGTTTTTTTTTTTAACGCCGTTCAGGCTACAGGAAGAATCCTCTGACAACAGAACTAATGCCATTGACTATATTTAAGGGCTTACACTGAAACACTTATAGGTCCTTAAATAACACTGGTTGATCACAAAAGAAATGACCTAAAACTTTATCTTGTTCTACCAAAACTGGGCCAAAAACCAGTGTCAGGCCCTACTTTCTGCATATAAAGAAAATACACCAAGGGGAAGGAAGAAAGGAAGGAAGGAAGGAAGGAAAACTCACTGCACACAGCGAAATGTAATTTAACCCATCAGCAAAGTGAACAGTGGGCAGCTTTGAGTCCCCAGAGCAGTGTGTGGGGATGATGCCATGCTCAGTGGACCTCAGATGGTGGATTCAAACCTAGAAGCCCAGTCTGGTTCCTCAACCACTGCACCACAATTGTAGCTCCATCCAAAAAAAAACCCCCACCAAATTTACATGATCTTTTAGGAATCAATCAGTATATTGAACAACACATTTCTCCAACATTGTAGGTACTTTGGTTTCAGACGTTCCCGTTGACTTGAGTTTCAGATACAATAATACATACAGTAATTATAAACCACACTCTTCCCCATCTTGGCTCTTGCTGTCGTTTCATTCCAAAGACGTAGGTGGAAAACCATCTGACTCCGAAGACTCCCATGGAAATCAGGGCCAGACTGTGTTGATGGGTAATTATTTTGCTCATTGGTTTCCACTCCTCCTTCTCCACAGGTCAGTGAGAGGGTGGCAGTCAAAAAAGATGAGTCACTTCCTTCACACCGATTATTTCACACAACTGTACGACTGACAGGGTGCCAGGCATCGCTGATACAATTAGGAAAAACCAAGCTGATGTGAAAGAAAGTGAACCATTGAGAATTAAAAAAAAAAAAAAAAGTTCTTTCTTACTTTCTTAAATTTTGTGAAGGAAAAAAATAAAATTGTACAATTTTAAAAATTGTACAATTTCAACCTTTAATTATGAACCTGTGGAAATATAGAAGTAATGCATCAATGAAATCACCAAAAAAAAGGTATCTTTCTTGACATTTTTATTGATTACTCACCTGTCAGTGTCCCTTTTGTTGAAGGCGTTGTCCATTTTTGGGATGATTCCAGTGCGGTGAGATTTCCAGTTTTCAAGTTCAGCACCGTGAGTAAAACTATCGCATTGAAACAAAACACATCCATTAAACACTGATGTATTTAGACAGATAATAACAACCCCTTTTCAGTCCCTTTCTCTCTTTTTTACATTCATTTTGGTGGATGTCGCAGTTGTGTCTAAGGCAGAATATGTCAAACTCACTTACGTGCTCTTATAATGTGTAGTGAAGTGTTGACCATCGAAGGGTGCATTTGGGAAAACCTGGTTATTTGGACCATTGAGAAGAAACCCAGTGGGCTCCTAAAACACAGAACATCCGAATCACACTGGTGTTGATTGGAATTTGAAGACAACAGTTGAAAAACTGAAGTTAAAGTTGTTCAGAGGTTTTACTTTTCTGCTTATTGACTTCAGTCCCTGTGCAGAGGTTTTCATCTGAGGTGGAGCAGAGATCTGTGTCTGCTAATGCATGACAAGAACAGACTGCTGCTTTAGTCAAAGATGAAGGTTGCAACACATTTCACAGACCAGGTCAGCACTCACTGGACAAACCACAGGAGCTATGGCATCTCGGCTGAATCCCGTTTCTCGACAAGAACGGTGGCGCAGGCCTGGTGTTGCATCAGTGCCCTGAAACACACACGTAACAAAGATGTTATCAACGTAGGGAGGTTGGGCTGTACACTTTTTATTCCCACTAGTGTGTGCCTTACAGCTACCTGCAGAAATGGTGAGTGAACAAAATCACTTTTCATCACTGAGGAGCGTGGAGGGTCCAGACATGTCTGTGATGTCGCAGAGAGAAGATGTCAAAACAGGGAAGTGAAGAGCAACGTAACACAGACCTAATAACTTCCTATCTTAACAAGCAATAACCTTTTTAATCGACAAAAATGTATAGAATATACACAAAGCAACGGGGTGGCAATGGTTGCGGTTAAAGAAGCAGACTTGGGTCTTCAAGGCTGCAGGTTCGATTCCCCTGCCAGGTTGACACTGAGGTGCTCTGAGTATAGCACCATCCTGACCCACACTACTTCCAGTGGGCATCCACAGTAATGCTCACAGTATGGAACAGTGTGATTTGGGTGGCAATTGTGGAGACTTTCGCCCCTAACACCTGATGAAGGACCTGAGGATGAAGATAAAATCTTCTTCTTTTCCTTTCAGCTTATCCTTTTTCAGGGGTTGCCACAGCGAGTCAACAATTTCCATCTCCCCCTGTCCTCTGTATCTTCAACTCTAACTCCAACTATGTCCTCCCTCACTGCAGCCATAAATCTTCTCTTTGGCCTTACTCATCGTCTTCTACCTGGTAGCTCCATCTCTAGCATTCTTCTACCAATCCAATCATCGTCCCTCCTGAAGATGAAGAAATTAATGATGTATTTTCCACAGCTTTACCTTGTAGTAATTTAGTAACAAGTCAGTTTTTACCATGGCATTTTTCTTGTCTTGGAAGGTGATAAAGTGCAGATCTGCCCCCTCCGTGAAACCAGTTGGTACTTTAGGTCCAAGAGTCACAGGTCTGAAAGATGCTGGAAAAAACACCATAAATTCAACATTTACCTAAACAACAAAACAATAGAAAAGAAGGTACTTTATCTGCAGTTTTCAAACCAGGATGATTATTTGGTTATGAGTATTTGGATACTCCTCAGAATTCAGAAACTGATGACCAAAGCTGAGATTCTCAAATGAGGAATGAAACATCTGTCAACTCCAAGATGTCGTCCAGTTACAGCTAAATTTTTTTTTTGGATATCATGACCCGGATGAATAAAAATCTTCTCAGACGTCCCTTTATTTACCTTTTGAATTGAGATGATGAGGCACAAAATACTCCTGGTATTCTGTCTGAGAGAAAATCATCAACATCACCACAGTTGTTCTACATGCAATCACAGATATCATACACACTTCCACACCTCATCATTACTCGTCACAGTTTTCTGGTGAGTCTTCAGCTGATGGAAGCCACTGTTTCTCTGCCTGTCGAACAGGTTCGGTAAGGACATGGAACAATCTGAGACATGGTGGCTCTGGTAATGTTGTTTGGTCTGAGATGTGAAACCGTCAGACAGCAGGAGGCTGCAGACGGAAACAACACAGTGAATGGAGATAATCACATATAGCCTATTTGCTGTTTGCTACCATTCATCCACCCACAAGAGTTCCTTTTACTGTAAATTCACATCTATTGTATCAGAGGAGATGGAATCCAATCACTTGGACTAATTAGAAATCTTCTAACAAACTCCCCTGACTCTTCTTTTATGAGGTTATCACCTATTATTGCTATCTTATGGAGTGTGAATTGTCTCACTGAAATTAGACCTCAGCATCTTAACAGGAGATGTTCATCTAACTGCATGTTCTTGAGGTTTCCATGAAGTCTGTGGTTTTCTAATATTTTTTTTATTCTATCATTTGTGGCTTACTGACCACAGTAAGGCTCATTGTATGGTGCAGTGTGATTTGGGTGGCAGTCGTGGAGAGTGCTGCCACTGTTACCTGGTAAGGGATGAAGATAAAGTAAAATCAACTGAAATACTGACCCCAACTGGGGATTGTCAGTGTGATCCAAAGTGGGTGTGTAATACACAGCAGGCCTCTGATTGGCTGTGTATCCTGTCGCACTCGGACCTCTGAGGAAAGGAGTCAAACGTACCTTTCCGCTGCCTGGAGATGTAGATAAAAAAATCTTTGTTTCAATCAGTGGTGGACCATGAGGGCCAGCAGAGCCTTCTATGCTGGGATAAAAATACTCAGAAAAACAATTATACATTTAAAAAGTTAGATAAAAACTTATTATCCAATCATATTATAACTAGCTAATGTTGTTAGGTTCTATGAAATCAGCCAGAGCCTTTGAAATCAAAAGTGAAGGCTTTCCCCACTGTATGTGAATGGACACAGCCTTTTCAGTTTACAGCGCTCAGTGCAATCATCAGGGCCTTCTAGCTGGCCCTACCTTAAAGGTATGTGTCCTGGATAAGCTCTCCCTGGATTCTGACAACGTCATTTTTTTTTACTTGGAATAGAACTGACTATAATGAATGGCATGTCTGTTTTTGTAGGGAAAAGTCCCACTGATCTCCATGATTTTCTTTGGATCAAAAATCTGAGTGAGAGTATGGGGTAACTTTACACATTGCCATGTTTGGCTGTAACCATCCCTCTGTAATCTAATGTATGTAATTGATTTTAAATGCCCTGGAAATAAGGTATTGCTTGATGCTCCTATATTAAAGGTGATATAATGTATATGCGTAGATTTTTAAGTCCTGGTGTCATACTGACGTTATTATGAGGCCTATTAATTAGACGTCACAAAATTGTGACATCACTTAAGGCCTACGGTTAAAATGCATGGCCCCCCACTGGTTTCAATAAATCTTGTATAAAACATTCTACAAAACAATCCAAAAACAACCCCTCTTACCATGTGTGTTTTCTCTGTGTATAAAGCCCAGTGCGTCACCTGCTGCTCCATCGAATGACATGACTTTTCTCCCTGAATCATCCGTCTGTGACAGCCGTAATAGAAACCTTCAGCGACAACTGTCAGTGATGGATTGAAAAATCCTCAGGCTGCGAGCAACTGCCGTGAAAAAAAGATCTGTAAATGTGACTGTAGGTTTTTCAGACTGCAGCCCAACTAAAGTGTGAAACACAGTGTTAATAAAAAAAAAAACCTCCAGTCTGGGGAACTATGCTCTATTCCACACACATACCAGTGTCGCCAGTGTATTTGTTCACCTCTCTGCTGTGTTGTGGTTGTATTGGTTACAGGCCTCTGTTGCTAGGAGATTTGGTGTTAAAGCAGAACACTACAGAAGAAAAATGAGACCGGAGTGGCTCATCACTCACTGGTGTTGCAACTTTGTGCCTGCGAGAGTTAAAGTCGTGAAACTGTAAGATTATTCATAAATAGCAACAAAAAAAAACCCACAGTAGCTTATTAAAGTATTAATAATCTATTTACAATGTATGGCTTTGTGTTGTTTACAGTACATGACATTACAAATTGCCCGGTCAGTTTTATTTCCATTCCGCTAGATGGCAGTGTAATTCCTCAATGAACCCTGCAATGAGCCTGGGAGAGAGAAAAAAATGTCTAGGTTGTATTAAAATGATCGATGGTTGATGCTTATAAATCTGCATGAAATCTCGATACCAGCCTTAATAAGAGACAGAGAGACATCATCCATCTCTGATAGCTGTCTGTACGTCACCTCCTCACCCACCCTCACCCACCCATCACCTCAGTTTGGTTCAGTAAACACTCACCTCCAGTTCTGGATGGATCAGTGATGGATTTCCCCTGGTAGATACGGACCCATACTTTATTTATTAACTTTTAACGAGAAGCTCAAAAGCTAAAAACAACTGGGAGCCCGAGGATTCAGCGCGGTCATTAAAACCTGCAAGACTATGTGTGCGACAATCACATCATTCCCCGTCTTCGCCATGTCTCCTCTTCCTCCTCTAATTTCCTTCATCTCCTAAAGCTTCTTCACCTCTGCAGCTCTTTCTTTCCTCCATCTGTCCAACACTGGCAGTCGGCAGAGCCTATCTTTACCAAGCTGTTGATGCCGTCCCTGTCCCACACTCTTTCCTGCCTGTCATGGCATTGTTCCAGGCCTGGAACTGTTCATTATCTCCTCTAAAAAAATATCTACAAGGAAACGCCTACATCATTGGAACTGACAGTCTCATTTCCTGCCTTCCTTTCTTTTAAACACAAAGTGCCCATCATTGGCATTTCTAATTATAATTTCCCTGGGATCCGTGCAGCAGGAATAGACCAATCCGAGATTTTCATTTCAGTCGGTAGATAATTTCACCTAATGGAAGAATTCCATCTGGAATGCTAGGATAAAGGGATGGACGGGTGGAAGCACCTGCTGTGGTCTGTTCAAAATGAAGCCCCCCTGGACTCCTGTGACTCTGGACCTCGTTGGTTAAGTCAATTATTCTCACTCTCATTCAGACACGACGCGACGTTCCACAGGGGCTGCGTTCTCTGGATGAAGTGACACCAAGAGGAAGTAACGTGAAACTATACCGAGGTAATTCTCAAGGAGGAGGCTCGAGGGAGGGGGATGATGGGTGCAGTGCTTCTAAAAATAGACGGCGGTGATGCAAGCAGGTGTCTCCCGTCGAGCGGATGCACTCTGCTGGCCTGCAGCCGTCTGCTGTACTTCAGTGAGGGATGAAACCTTGGCCTTGTCTGCGGGACGTCTTTTGGCACCCGAATTGTAAGCGTTTGTCTTTTTTCTGTTCACCGCTGTTCCTGATGTTCTGGTTCAAGAAGGTTTTGCTGTTAACAGGATTTCAGTTTGTACATGAGGCCTACAGTGCAGCAAGAATGGAGTTTTGACAGAGACAGACATAAATAACTCAGAGCTCTGACCCATGTTTATCCTTTTCCCACTTCCTTCTTGACTCCCCTACTTAATAGGGAATCCTTGCGCTGGATGGAGCTGAACTGCATTGTCATCTTTTTGAGTTCAGAGTGAGTAACGCTCTGGCGATGAGTGCAAAGCCGTTCAAGTATAAAATGAACAATTTTTTAGTCAGGACACGTTTGTTTTCTGACACAAAGACCACAAGCTACTTTGTAACCAGATGAAAAGGAGATTAGAGAGAAGCAATCTATTTTTGTATTATGTTGACGACGCAATAAGTTGCTTAGCTCTATGTGTTTTGCAATTTGATTCTTGATGTGATGCAAATAACCTTGAATTAGTATCAGCCGGGAATGAGGAGAAAATATGGGTAGAAGATTTGAAGAAACTTTATTCTCTTAGTAAAATTCAGATTATTTTCTTTCAGCGTTGGTCTTTAGTCTACAGACCTCAATAACAATTATGTTCCATTTATTTATCTTCATTCTCTTATCTGTTAACAGGTTGCAGGCAAGGCTGAAATAACAGAATGGGCTAAAGGGGCTGCACCCTTAGGCCTTACCACCGGGTGGGACTTCATGTTGATTATGTCAAGTCACTAAATTTAGTGGAGTAGTCTATACATACTAATTTTAATTTTAATACCCATAATATCTACCTACCTTATCCTTTAGAGGTGCAATATAAATATAAAAGAGGGTAGGAAAATGTTATGGGTAGGAAAAGATTTCAGAAAATGCTAGAATTTTCGCTAAAGAAGGAAATTTATTATTAGGAAGAATATGGGTAGGAAAATACTTCAGATCAATGGCACTTTGTGTAACGCACAGTCAACATAAAGATGGAAACAACTACTGAAGGGACTTGTGTTTGTGTCCCCGCTGTGATTTGGACACCATATAAAGGGCTTCACCTGGTTATTAACCCCAGGCCTCAAATCCACCCTGGTTGTACTCACAGCAGTCTCCACGCCTGCCACCCAAATCACACTGCCCCATACTGTAAGCCTTCCTGTGGGTTCGGAAGGTTTCTATTGCTTGAAGCCATTGTGATTCAACTATTATTCAGACTATTAAAGCTGCAGGGACATATAGAGACACAGGTTGTGGTATAAAAATTGGTCTTTTAAAAATGTGCGTGTTTTGGGCCATTCAAAAAAAGCAGCTTTGTTAAAAGTTTATTACATGTTCTCAGTCTTCCCCTATTTATTGAATCAGTTATATTACAGTGGCTTTTGGCTGGTTTGGATTCAAAGGGAAGGACAGCGGCAGGGACCACTTATCTCATTATCTCTCTGTATCTGTCTTTATCTCTCATTATCTTTCCATTTGGGCCTGGTTTGGTCGGGCTTTTATCCAGCTCAGGTTTTTTTTTTTATTCTTTTGCACATAATCTCATGCTGTGTGACTACATTAGATAGTACGTTTGTCTCATGTCTGTCACAGCCAACAAAGAGAATAAGAGCGATAAGAACAGGTTGGAGTTGTAGTAGGATAGAGGTCGGGGATGCATTTTTATTACTGTTTTTTCATATTGTTAAAGAGGCAGAGCTGGAGGTGGAGGAGTTAAAGATGCTGAGATTCCCTTTAGGAGAGACAAGGATGGACAGGATGAGAAATGAGGTGATTAGAGGGACAACACAGACAGGAAGGTTTGGAGAAAAAGCTGGAGAAGACAGATTGAGATGGTTTGGACATGTTCAGAGGAGGGACACTGGATACATTGGTAGAAGAATGATCCTAGAGATGGAGCTACCAGGTAGGAGACAAAGAGGAGATTGATGGATGCAGTGAGGGAGGACATGGAGGTAGTTGGAGTCAGAGTAGAAGATACAGAGGACAGGGGGAGATGGAGAACGATATGAGGTAACCCCTGAAAAGGGGATAAGCTGAAAGGACAAGAGGAAGTTAAAGAAAGTTGTCAACCTTATTATAAAAGTAAATTCAATCAAATTCATATATATTAAGGTTAAACAATTTCATTATTGACATTTTTTTAACTTGAATGGACATTAGGTCATTTTTTTTAGAAAACCTTCACATCTAATCCAAGAACCTTATTCAGTTCCAAAAGTCCAAATTATTGTTTATATTGAAAAAAGATATACAGAACATTGATACTTAATATATTCAACTAAAATACAATTAAATCTCATTCCAATTGTGATAAATCTTGTTTTTTAAATTAGTAATAAAAAAGGCAAACCATAATCACTGCTCAGCTAATGACATATTAGGAGGTATTTATTTCTAACTCCACCTGAACTTACTAATAGAAAGACATCCACCCACTGTTGTACAGTTAAATGTATCATTTACTGTAAA
>JAFBJS010002992.1:199477-215785 GCA_016785265.1 Paraplagusia blochii
CAATAAAACACAATTTCTGTTCAGATCGTACCATTTGGCAACACTTCTGGTTCCTAAGCCCTGGTCTTAGCCATTGTAGGTTCTACACCTACGTTCACTCTATATATATATACATATATATATATATATGTATGTGTGTGTGTGTGTGTGTGTCAACACTGAGTTCTTCCTTCTTGCACTTCATACATTCTTATCTCCTTGCAGTAAATGTTTCAGTCAACCATCAAATTAAAGACTGCAATTTAGAAAACGTTTGGATTTTCAGGATTCCACCCCAGCTCCTATAGAGGTGCGTTTGTATCTTAGTTCTCAAATATTCCACCAATAATCTAATCCTATCTTTACAGAAACTGTTCTAATCCAATCATTTTGTGTGTGTTGCTCCTCCACGGTCTCTTACACTGCCATCACTGCAGGGCTTGAGTTCCTTCCAGAAGGTCTTCAGTTGACCCAGTTCCACCTTATTAAGGGGGATTGACACCTCTCCGATGGGGTCATTCCTGCTGAAACGGTCATAGTCCAACACCTGGAGGTAAAGTGTTCGCTCTCTCACCTTCTCATATGGAAAACCTTAAACAGAGACACAGACGACAGACGACAGACAGTGAGTTGATTCATTCAGCTGAATGACAGCTTCTGGATCTGTTCTGTGAAATCACTCATTCATTCATCTTGATCTTCTTAACCAATGCTGGGGCTCAGGAGCAGAAGTCTGCGAAACTGGCACCTAAATCACACTGCTCCATACTGTGAACCTTCCTGTGAGTGGTGACCCCACTGGGGGTTATGTGGGTGTGGACGGTGCTATGACCAGAGCGACTCATTGGCAACCTGACAGCTGGTGGATTAGAACCTGAAGCCCATTTTTCGAATTCCAACGTCAACTGACTCCGATATATGCAGCAGGTAAATGTCCCTTAGGACACTTAGTGCAAAATTTGGGAAATCCCAGGGATTGCGTTATTCGATTTTCATTTTAGAGAAAAAAAACAAAAAAAAAACGATAATCCCTTCCCGATCAGGCCGAATGATGGTTTTGGAATAGCAACGTCGCAACCCACATAACTTCCAATGGGTTCATAACCCACAGGAAGGCTCACAGTATGGAGCTGTGTGATTTGGGTGGCACAGGTGGAGAAAACTGCCCCTGGGACCCGGCAATGGAAAAGCAGATGAGGATGACATAAGATGAGATGATGGTTTTAGAGATCTAGTTTTCCTGACTATAAGAAAACAGCTTGATTTTCTATGTTCTTCTTTTAATGGGCACAAACACGAGGTAAGGTAAAGACTCAGACCTTCAAAGAGGAACGTTTCATTCCAGTGAGGGTTGAGGTTTTTCCTCTTGACCTTTGTCTCCAGCTTGTGCTTCTTGTCAGGCAGCAGGTAGATCTTGACAAACGGGTCAGAGGTGCCGGAGAAGTCTTTGGCTGGCAGTTCCTGACCCTTGAGGACTTTGACAGTCAGAGTCGTGTTCTGGAAACTGTAGCCTATGCTGAACTGGATGCGGCCGAGCTTCTCACTGATTGGACCTTCGCCATCGTCATCCTCTGAACCTGGGGATAACTGTTGGGCCAGATAAGCAGTCAGATACACACATGCAAAGACCATGTTCAGCTCAAACTATGACAGGAACGAGTGGTTGTGGTTGCCTTTCAGGAATTTCTAAGCCGTAAAGAGACACGTGCGACTTGAAGAGTCAGGTTGAATTGCCCTAACAATGTTCTTAAGAGGCAGGAGATGCTCAGATTGACAATAGATAAAGATTAGACTCTCTACTGCCTGTTTCAGCCACTCTGGCTTTATCACTCCTTTGTATGCTAAGGGCCACTATCTGATGGAAAGAATAGGACGGAGAGAAGCAGAGAAATCAGGGAAGGTCAGAGAAAAAAAGAGGAGGAGGAAGCGTTATTTGAGGGACAGAAGCAAATGGCCATGAACGGACAGACCAAGGTTGGCACTCTTTTTTTTTTTAAATCACTGTTTTCTCCATGTGACTTCATAAGACACATTCTGGTTGTGTCGTTTTGTTTGTTGACCGCAGCGTGCACTGATTTGACGGCTGACATTCCTTCAGCCTCCACTGAAGCCAGGCCGAACACGGTGTTCATGCAGAACCAGAACCAGGTGACGTAACCAAAGGAAAGGGGCTGATTTCATGGCTCTACATCAGCAGAACAGCATCAAATCCAGCTAAAGAGCTCACTTATAGTTTGTCAATATGGGCTTTAGAAATGACAGGCAGCTAAAGTGTGAAATATTCCCGGTCTTATTTATCAAGCAGCGTGAGTCACCTTGGATGGCTTGTCTCGCTTGATTGCCACCGTGGGAACTGCCTGTGCATGCAGCTCTGTTATTACCATGTGCAGCTGTAAATCAACCTGTGCGCGGAGCACGGCTCAGCGGCACCAGCTCCACCACCAAGGCCTAGAATTATCTCACGTGGCGCATGGCTAAAAGTAGGTTCACCCAGGGATTTACAGGAGGATAGGAATCTTATAAAACAGTGGGCATTTCTGAAATTATTCCCTGACTCCGGTCGATCGGATCTGATCTTAATTAGTTTATTGCCGGTCGCAGCAAATGAAGAGAATCAAACTGACCACTCTGTACGTCTGCTCCACTTATTGTCCTTTAACTTATAGGAAAAGAAATACGTTTTCATTTAGACATCCAACTAACGTCTTTATTTTCAAATGACAGGACATTCTGTGTTGTCTTCTAAAAAGCTTTGTGTACTTTGCAAATTACTTTTTCGGTTTAAGAACAGTTTTCCAGGCTTTACCTTTGGTTGCAAGTATCAAGAGGTTAAACACTCGGCCTCGGAATACTCCAAACAGTGCTTAGAAATTAGGGATGTCTGATTTTTTTATTTGCAGATAGTCTTAACAATTATTTTCTGATTCTGACTTCAGTTGAGACTAATATATTCTAGTGTTTCCTCCAAAACTGGGGTAAATGTCTCAGGGATTTAAATGCAATTTCAGCAAATTTGGGAAATCCAGCAGTTTTCTGATGTTATTGAAAATTCCTTCGAATATTTAGTCTATTGTTATATAGTCTATTGCAGTAGACTTAACACCTCTGGCCGGTGTCCTCACGTCCCCAGAGTCTCTATTCTTTCCCTAGAATCCCAATACCCTGGGCCTGACACAGGACATTGTCTGCATATCTTTGGCCCAACTCCCCTAGGACACCACTGTCTGTGATCTGGACCCAGGACTTCACCTTATGGAGCATATGAACTTGAATAGACTATGAATGGACTTTATAGTGTCCTTTTTATTTGTAGACATAAAGAAATTTTGTTTGTACTTGCTACTGTTCAGTTCGCCCACCTGTCCGTCCTGGGTGAGGATCTCCTCCACTGTCAATCACCCTGAGACTTCTTCCTTTTTTCCTGTCTGTGGTCTATGAGGGCAGGGGGGGTTCCCTTCCAGTTATTGTATATTCTTATTATTCTTGTTTTCATGTATGTTTGTTTGTAGTGCACATAAACAAATAAAAGTTGAAGAAACTACATGTATCCAGACAGCGCAGTGACATTCTACATTGTCTTTTTAAATACTTTGCTTCCTTTGGGAGTGAGTATTTGATTATTTGAAATGTTTTCCAGGCTCCACCTTGGGTTCCATCACATAAATATCAAAACGTTCACTCACTAAGCCTATAGTCATAACACACTTGAAAATCAGGGATGTCCAACAATGACATTTGCAGATATTGACTTAACTATTTTTTTCTGATTTCCACATCAGCTGATACCAATATACGTAGCCATTTGCACCAAAACTCAGGTAAACATCTCAGGGCTCAAATTTGGGAAAGCCAGGGCTCTATGCTATCGGATTATATTATAACAGTTTTCCGATATTATCGAAACCCCCTTTGGATAAACCAGATGGATCCAGACGCAAACCCCAGAGTGACATGACCTCTAAGATTGTTGGTTTTAAGAAAAGTCTGTATTTTTCCTCTAGTCATAATTTTACAAGAAAAAAAAGCAAAAGTCTTTGAACAAACAACGTGTAAAGACTGATTTGATGTTTTTTTTCCGTTGTGCCCTAAAGCTACACTATGTCAAAAAATGATTAAAAATACCAAAATCACCAGCATCATTTATCTGGGTGACATTTTCTCCAGTAGAATGAACACTGGTGATATTTTTTATTTATATAATAAAAAGTTACAGAGGTGACATTATTACCAAGCAACATTTATCAGTTTTCTGGGCCAGTACTGTGTGTTTGTGTCAGTTGAACTGCAGTTTGCTGGGACAGAGGGTCTTACCATCACCATGTCTCCAGTGAGAGAGTTGGCGAGGTCAGTGACAGACGACTGACCGTCAGCATCCGGGGGTTGGCCCTTAGGGCTGTTGGCTGGTTTGTTTCCCCTGTAAGAAAAAAGCACAGCGTGACCCACAGGGAAAACAACGAGGACACAGGCTGAGAAGCTGTCTCTTATCCAGAAAATGTCTAAGTCCTCGTCCTACAGACCAGTCTAACTGAGACGAGCAATGTCTTTACTGGATGGTTGTCACGTTACAGTGGGTTGTGCTTTTTTCTGAAGCCACAATGATTAAAAGCCAAATAGAAATCTGCCAAAAATCCCAAAGAAAAATATCAGGCACTAGAACTGAGGACATCGGGTTGGATCAGTTGTGTTTGATGAAACCTGGAATCTGAAATGTCTACACATATGTTCAGTGGGGCAAAAATCCAAGTCTCTAAGAGGTTAAGTTACCTCCAACAAATAAGCACATTTTTAGACAGCACACAACATGAAGAAACAAAAATAGAACAGTTAAGCATCTCACATCTGTTAGGAATCCTGAAGACAAGACACACACATAAAAGGGACATGTATATTAACAGGACATTAATACAGGAGACGTACATGGACAGCACATATAGGACAAGACAGTAAACAAGACAGATGTTTTTGTTTTTTTAGGAAAATCTCTGTTTTAGTCTTCTTATCAAAAACACAGTTGACGTCAGGACTAAAATGAGAGAGAGAGAAAAGAATCTCCCATAATGCATCTGGTATTTAGGTAAAAAATGTTAAGTAGGTCAAACACTCTGGGGGGAAAAAAAGACCCTCTATGTTCGTACATTAGAAAACAAGCAATTTTTACACCAGAAGAGAAGAGTGAGGTGAGAATCAAGGCAGAAAAGAAACTATGAGAAAACACAAAAAGCAGAGAGAGAGGAAACGCAATGTGACATAAATCATCGTACGCAGCACACCGAGAGGCCGACACTGAAACACAAGTAAGGCAACAAACCAAAGAGTGGAAAGAAAGTAACAACACAGAAGAACAGAACAGACATGAGCAGACGCTGAAGTCACAAACACCCACACGCACACACACACAAAAAAAAATGGACAGAAATGATACAGACTGTTGAAAAGATAGAAGGTTCAACAGGGAGCGCACAGGAAAGAAAAGCAAGCAGAAAATCATTTATCTGTATAGAAAGACACAGAGTATTAATAGCATGAACAGCGAGGTTACAGAAACCCAAACCAAAACAGAGTGAGATCATTACAAACACCAGCACATTAGAGAGAGAGAGAAAAAAAAACAGAGCTGCAAGAAAAGATAGGGGATGAATAGGCAGCCTGGAAACACAAGAGAGGCTTAGTACCATCAGTCTGAGGAGTTTCAAAGAATAAAAGACAAAAATAAAAAAATCTAAGAACACGCAATAAATCGAGTAACAGGAGACAAGTAACAGGGTGAACATGCTAGAAAGGAGAAGAAGAGCACAGAGAAGAAAAGAAGGAGACAGTGAATAAAATTGAACACCAGGAAAAAGGAAGCATCGTTCTTTAAGAAGTAAAAAAAAAAAAAAAAGATGAGATATAAAAATAAAAATAGAGAAATAAGGTGTAAATATTTCATACAATTAATATATCTTTGGAAAAAAAAAGCACAAAAATCTGACAAATAGTAGGAACATAGAAAGTGCAAATTTAGAGTGTTACAAATGAGGAAAGTGATGAATTGTAAAAATTGTAAAATTCCAAACAGGTTTCGGTCCGACTTGGATTCCAAACACTTGGTAACACTCTAAAAGGGAGGCCTCGGGAGAACAGGGGCCAAAGCACAAACGGGCATTGGCTACGTGTGCATATGTCACATATGCAGGTAGGTGTCACTCAAGAGAGTGAAGGCAATGCCTGGGAGGACGGGCAGGAGACGAGAAGCCCATAGAAAGTCTGTCTGTCTGGCCAGCACTCTCAGAGTTTCCTGAGAATGAGTGTGAATGGGACATATATATATTTATATTTTTTATTTTATTTTCTCTTTGGGGTCTAGACTGCAAATTTGCATGATTGAATTGATGTTGAATGCAATAATGTGTGCAGTTTTTTTTTTTTTTTTTTTTTTGGCAGGAGACGAGGACAGAACCGGTGGGAGAAATTTACTGACAAATAGACAGACAGAAAAAGCAAGCAAACGAGACAGGCAGAGAGACAATCACATCAACCAGCAAAAGGAACCGGGGAGGGGTAAGGCGGGGGGGAGGGAGGGACGTCGACCGCTCGAAATTTTAACAATTTGTGTTAGTTGTCATAGTTGCCAAGGGGAGCGAATGTGTTTTCTGTTTATTAATTGTCTCAACAACAGGAGAAGGACGGCTAAAAAGAATGATCTGAGGATGAGCTCCAAGGAGCTTTACAGATTGGAGAAAGACTTAGGGAATCAAAGTGAAGCAAGGCACCTCCCCCCTCCTCCACCTCCCAACTATTGATGTGGGAGTGAACTTCAATTATTCATTCTCCATCATGCTTCATTCAGGACTTCAGTGCATTCGCAGGTAAAGAGCTATTGCAGCCAGGGGAACAGCCTCTCTACCAGGACTGGAGGTGCTGCTCTGGGCCAGTTACACCAACTAACTGTGGCTACACCTTCAATAGGAAACAAAAAAAAATCCTCCAGATCATATTGTTTGATGGGAATTGTGAGTAATTTCCTTCCCATTTTTTTTTTTTTTTTAATAAAACCAATTGTGACAACCAGCAAACATGCAGTTAGATTTTTGCTGCCGGTGCTGTTCTTGGACAACACCCGTGAGCGGTTGATGGAAATGAATGCTTTTGAGATCTGCAGTTACCTACAGTGTCCAGTGGGAGGCAGATTGAGTTCAGATCAGATTCTCCCACGGCTACGGCTACAGAAAGTGGGCTGTTGGCATAGCAACGGCTCCAGAAACTCAAGAGTGTACATATGGGGGTTCTGGGGTGTTGTGACAGGAGGTTGTTGTGGTGGTGGGCGAAGGGAAAGGGGTGGTGTTCAGAGGGACGGGTGCAGCAAACAGGCAAACACAAGGAGAACAGAGAAGATAAGGTTATAGGATATATGACAGGTACGGGTGAGAGCCTCGCAGACGCACACATTCACATGAACACACATATGGAGGCAGGCGGGGCCACTTTGGTTTTCACCGTCCTGTGATACTATCCTATTTGGTTACCTGACCAAGGGCCAGCAGCTCGCTGAGAGAGGGAAGGGGGATAGACACTCCACTTCGGGGCTGGGGAGAGACGCGAGAAAGAGAGCCCCACCACCCAGCCCAACCTTCTTCTTCTTCTTTTTCTTCTTCTTTTTTTTTTTTTTTGAATTTTTTTCAAACACTCAGACTCTCAATCCCTCTGCAAACATGTCACACTCAAACAAACACGCCTGCCTGAGACCAAGAAGTGATGGATCTCAGCGTCTGTGCTCGGTTTCATGGCAGCACGCTCCACGCGGCCTCGTGCAGGAGCCACCGCCGCACGCCTCCCAGGATCAGGCAGAGTCAAAACTACAGCTGTGAATGATGGCACCGCTTACATAACTTTATCATCCACATAAAACACGTGTATGAACGCACTATTATTCAATCAGTCAGCCGTACTTCTCCTCTCCTCAGTCTTTGCCCGTTAATCATCCAAGTTCTTCCTGCTTCCTGGAGGTTGAAATGAATCATTTTATTACCATTTTAGAAAGATGTAACAGGTGATCTGCTAAATGATGGAGGTGTTTTGGAAAAAAAAAATCAAGGTTCTGTTGGTTTTTATCTATGATATTTGACCATAAGCTCAACGTTTGGGTTGCAGGAAGGATTCAAATCAGGGATCCACCTGGTCATGTGACTGTTTATTATGATGATCAAGCGTTTCTGTGACAAAGTAATTTCTTCTAAATTTCAGGGACATCAGTGACATTTCATCATGCCGTGACGCAAAACCTCTAAATGCCGAGCTCAACCGTTTTTTGAGTCCAACTCAGAGATTACTGACGAGGCGGAGGCTTCTGCAGATGTGCCACCTGTTTTTGCGGCAGGACACAGCGGGAGTCTCAGGTTAATGCTCCTAATAGCTTGTCTCACCCAACCCCCATCCATCAATCTGGATTTATGAGATGAGCATCTGTAGCAGCAGCAGCAGCAACATATACCTGCTGGCTATAGTGCTGCCTTCAGACCCCGTAACATACAGATATAAAACACACACTATTCCAACACCATCACTTTCCTTCTACTGGGACACAGCAGATGGATCTGCACCCAAACATTCCGTCTCCTCCATCTTCTCCTGACACCTCCATACTTGAATGGACCCTCTAGATCCTCCCTGCTTTGTGGCTCCTTTTCTTCCACCTTGGTGCTTTCTTCTTCCCTGCACCCCCACCCACGCCTCTTTTTCTCCCTCTCCCTCATGTGACTGGATGCAGCTCAGTCTGTCTCCCCTGTGATGTGAAGATGAGCACGGTGGCCACAGGGAGCCTGAGCCTCTGAGGCATTCTTAACCAGAACCCCTGAAGCTCTGGCTGATTAGACCGGTTGAGCGAAGCCCCTCTCACAGGAGGCTCACTATGTCAGACTTTCAGAGCGTAACATAATCAATTTGCATGTTTATGTACACACAGATCATATCATTCAGAGCCATGCTGCGTCCCACTAAGAAAATTTGGTTAAAACAACCCATTTACATTTATTGAAAAATCCATCTGTGACTGATGCGACGTTGGTCTTAAACAATATTCTGACTGATGGACCTAAAGATTGGACTTTAGAAACTGAAGAAAATGATGCATAATAAGAAGAAGTAGAGTCAAAATATGCATCCAGATGGTATTTTAGGCTTTGGATCAGGGGTGTCAAACACATGGTATCACATGGTATGTCAAGTGGGACCATTAAAATTATGACATATTATGAATATAAAGATGAGTATGTATATTTATATACTCATATGTATACAGTAAATGACCAAAATATCATGTCCTTACTTTCCGCGAGCAATTTGTTGACCTTATCTCTTCTCAGTTGTCATATTTTTCTCTGTGATAAGTCAACGAATGTTATATTTCTTAAATACTGAAACTTGTTGATATTACACCAAGCACAAAGGTTTTCCCGCGTGTTTCCGTAAATAAATAGGGCGTGGTCGATTTTTCTTTGAAAATTGTACTTTATCTCTGTCTTGATAATGACATTTTGGCTAATAAGGTTGTAGCGGGAAGGTAGAGAACATCGTGACAACCAGCAGATGGTGCTTTGATGACGTCTGCTGTTTGGTCTGACTCAAAGTTCTAGTTTGTCTTCTACTTGGACCAAAACAGTGCCCCTCAGTGGATTATTCTTCATTTACATTTAATTAAAAATAATTAAATCAATGTCTTTTATACATTTTTTTAGTTTCAAATTAACCTGTGGCCTTGATCAAACTTCTTGTGGGCCACTACTGACCCGCGAGCCGTATTTTTGAGATCCAGGCTTTAGATGCTCTGGTGGAACAAAAACTATTTCTAACAGTGATTGTAAATTGCAACCTGTACAGAGTAAACGGGCAAAATATTGTAATAAAAACTGATTATTAACATTTTTGTAAAAACAAAAAAACTATGTAAAAAAATATAAATATTATATTTGCTACTGCGTGTTCCAGTCCAATAGTCAATACACAAACAAATCTCTGGACGCATCCCATCTGAGTGGCAGAAAAATGCATAGATGTCTATAAATAACTCGGGGTTGTATTTAGAGGGACGCTCCCTGACCTATACATGATGATAAAACTACATGGATGAATGACTGATAGACCAGAGGCGTGTGGGTTTAACGTTAGAGTGGTACAAAGACTCAGCCTGGCCCTCTGTCAAGACCCTCCATCTCCATTGGACTGTCAGTTTGCTGATCTGGAGTCAGCGCCTGTGCAGAGATTGCCGTGTCCCTTTATAGCAACGCTGGAGGAGAACCTACAATATAGATTCACTGAATCACAGAACAACAGGACTTTAACGAGACACTCTAACGTCCTAATTAGACTTTCCAGCCTCTACAACCTATCAACGTCTACGATGTAAACATTTGTAACCCAGATTAGATTACGGCCTGTTCTCTGTGTTTCCCCTCACTGTGATACTGCATCCGTCGTAATCCTGGTTAAAAAAAAAAAAAAAAAAAATCTCCGTCATCACCATCAAACACGCAGCAGTTCAAACACTCCATCATCCCCTGCCTCATTTCATCAACAAACGCTACAGAGACATGCACTCATGCAGCGATCATTAACACACACAACATCAGTGAGAGACTGTAATGAATACCATAACATCATCACACCTACACATGGCCAATGGGGATTAGACTGTGTTTGGCTTGACATCAACTACAGCCAACTAACAATGAAGCATCGACCAGAGGGATGGATAAAGCGGATGTTGTTATATGTAGTGCTGAGTTGGTTTAATTCACTACCAAAAGTGTAATAATTCTCCATAATTCTCCCTTCATTGTCCTCAGTATTGATTAATTTAGTGATTCTCAAATGGTAGTTCAGAAATCAAAAGTGGGTTGGGGATTCGTTTTCAGTGAGTTGCAGGCGATAAAAATGTTAAAGAATAAATCTGTGCTTTTATTTTGAAGTAGACTTTTAACGAGTGAATTGATCCGTCGATGGCCGACTCTTCCTGTCATTGTGAAGCAGAGCTGGGTTTAGACGGTCAGTAGGTTAGTTTTACACTACTGATTATGTGTTGTAACAATAGCTATTAAAATTCTTTAAAGAGTGTCTATTCACACTCCTAAACAGTAGGTGGCAATAATGCTCTGTAACGCTGATTGACATCTGCCACTTGCTTTACTGTTTCTCTTTTAGTGAGAAGTTAACTAAACGTAAGTATATGACGCAGATTATTTTTAGCATATATAAGTTGGTTAGGGTTAGGGTTAGTAAGTAAACTTGGTCCCACAAGGCTGCAGGTTCTAATCCACTTGCCGCTAGGTTGCTACTGAGGTGCTCTGATCGTAGCCCTGCCCCAACCAACCCACAGGCAGGAGCGATGTTGGGGTTCTTGGGGCTCCAAGCACAATGTTTTTAGGTTGAGAGGCCCCTAGTGGTCAGGGCCCTGAATAACTGCCCGTGACCACGGAGAGATTTGATTTGGGTGTCAGTGGTGGAGATGACTGACCCTGCGAGGAATGAATAAGTACAGTTACTGATATTATATTGAATAAATTCATTCTTTATGTATCTTCATCTACTTGTCATCAGGGGGGGATGATGGTTCCTGAAGAAAAACTCAGAGAAGTACTAGCTTAAATCATCTATGTTACGTTTTTATTCTGCCTATACGGCTTAACGTAAAGTCTTGTCACAAGGCTAGCACCTCTGCGTACATCTGTTTTTTTTCCTGAACTAAACGATAGCTTTAAAATAAAAAATGTCTATAAAGAATTTGGGCTGTTTTGAAAACCAAAGTCAAAGTTGAAACCTTTAGAGAAACTGCTAAATAAAACAGTTTTATCTTTGTCCGAACAGATGTCCGTGTAACTTTTCAAAGTCCTGGCGTCAGTGACGAGAGAGATTGGTCTCACAGGGACGTTTTTCTCTTTTAAAGTAATAAAAACTAATTTAAATTTTTACCCTGAGTCAACAAAAACACTGTCAAGGTGTCACCGCAACCGCAACGTCTACCTTTACATGGACATGGGACGTCCTTAGTGGTGGAAAACTGCTTGCTGGGCTTCGCAAGATTGGATCTGAGTCGATTCGGGGCCTGGACCTCCTGCAGGGCAGGTGAGAAACTCAACCCGATCATCCTAAATCAGCAAATGTGCAAAAATAACTGGAGTATTTTCAGGTGCAGGTACTTTGTTGGGCTCTAACACTGACCGTCTCTCTTCTTCTAGGACACCGCTGGGTCTCGTTTGTGTTTAGAGAAGCTCTTTTCTTTCATCACCAGTCAGTGGGATTTCACTCTGAGGTGACAAGAGAAGACGTTTACGTCTAAGTGTCACAATCACTTTGGATATTTTTTCGGGTTTGGCTGCAGCAATTCACCAGTGACCTGTTTTTCTATTCATTCTGCTTTTACACATCTGAAGAGATGCAACATGGCTGATGCAGGCGAGGAAATGAGTGACGGGAATATAAAGGACGGGGCTGATGTTCATTGACACACTGTGATGATACGACTACATGGAGGGACGTGGAGAGTGTGGCTGCGGCGCTCGAGAGCCCCACTCAGTTTGAGCAATACGCCGGGAGCGTGATTGATTAAATCACGGTCAGACATCTGTGAAGTCAGCACCAGCACCACAGGGAATCGTATATTCCCAGCCAGCTTTAAACCCTGCATTCCTAATACACGGTGGACGCATAATGTTTACTTGAGCCTTCAGATTTAGTGTTCAATTAAGGCATGGCCACATCAGTAATTATCCTCCTTATTGGAAATTATCATGAAACCAACAACACAATACAGGGACCGGAGTGGAATTAGTGTGGAGCCCAGGAGAGGACTGAGACATTCACCGGTGTCAGATTCTTCATTTGTTTCCCAGTCCTACATTATTCAAAGTCTGTAAACTGCCAGTCATTTTGTCGTGACTAAAGCGAATTAAAAAGCCACAGGTCTGTCGAGAAAATACAAAACACACTCCATCATCATTAGTTTAGTCCCTCGGACGGAGGGAACCGAGCCAGCCGAACCATGTTTGCCATTAGTGGTTTTCAGCAATTAAAGAAAAGAAAGTGAGATTTAATGTAAACAAAATACTGGGAGTAGTTTCCACTTAAGTACTAATTACGTAAATATATATATAGATAAGTTTAAATAGGTGAAAATTTACTTTGACGCTGGACTAAAGACAAAAAATGCTTGTTGTTATATGGATTGTAAGGAAAAGCAGGACAAATGTCACTGTCTGAGACCTCTGCTCCAAATATGTAGAAAGCATTGTCCAATACGGTCATTAAGGACTGAAGCAATAAACTAATGAAATATCACAGATTATGGCGGTTAATGATTCTCTAATGATCCTGACGCTATAACATCCTGTGACGTTTTTCAAAACAGAAATAAAAAATTTAAAATTTTTCAACCACAGAAATAAAAATTCCTTAATAATACTGAACATTTTTTACAGTGATCAAAACTTGCTTTTATAAAAAAAATTTTTATACATTTTTTTTTTTATAAAAAATTGTAAAAAAGCCACTGTAAAAAAGACCTCTAATACTGTCCTCTCATACAATGCATTGATTCTCAACTGGTGGGTCGCAACCCAAGAGTGTGTCACATGCCTATTTTCAGTGGGTAAATATCAAATAGAAAATATCTTACAATTAATAATATTTATCATTTTTATAATAAATGTTATTGCCAGAACCAGAAATTTGGAATTTTTCCAGTCTTGTCCTGTCGTTAAGATGTGATGGTTGGTCCTGGAGACAGACCAGTTGAAACACTGGTATAACGTACGACCATCCCTGTTCTCAACTGGGTCAAATTAATGACATTCTTATGAATCAGAACCTTTGAAGTAAATAAATGTGTTCAGCCTGTACTTCCATTACATTTGAAGGTGTTTCACATGAGGCATCTGGAGTTTGTCTCCAATTAGTCACAGCATCTAAAGCCGGTTAAATCAGCCTGATTGGACAGCAGAGGACACAGAGTGTCTCTCATTGCCTTCACCTCAGCTTAACGCTTAAGGTTCTCACTGTGTTTGCGTGATGTTATGTGATGGAATTAATGGTCATCTTAACAGATACGTGCGTCTCACGGTGACACGGAGAACTTCAGTCCTCCGACGGCCATCGGCTGATTTCTAAGACAGTTTGGCAAACTCATTATTTTTGGAACGGACTGAGTTCAAGTGGTTGGCAAGGAACGTGTCTATTTATAGCGGCACATTTGTATAAGTGACTAACATGTTGTGGAATAATGAGGGGGCTTCTTGGGGCTCTGAGTGGAGCTACAGACACAGGGTGATTGAAGGAAACTAATGAGCGGAAGAAAAGAGAGGGAAGAAGGTTGGAGGGAGGAGGGATAATAAGATCTCCAAAATACAAAGGAAATATGATAATTGGCAACAGGATAGTGAGAACAAAACAAATACAAATGGGAGAAGAGCAGCGGAATATGGATGTGGTGATGGGATTATTAATCTTGATCAGTACCAACAGATGCCAGGATGACAAGACACAGTTTTTCTCAATTCGTCATCGAAAACTCTCACTGCTCCGAACTGCTTTGCAGCCAATCCCCAAAATTTACTCGTCGTTTCCTCTCGAGACTCCGGCTCCGTTATTTTTCTGTTTGTTTCTTGATTTGATTTCATGGTCAGCTCTTGTTTTGATTCCGTCAGAGTATTGAGCTTTGATGCTATTTCAAGTGCCGTCTGCAGCATAATGCACATAAGTGCAGTGACTCAACACAAACACTACTACGCTTCCCTTCCTCAACCTGGACTCTGAAAACGATCTCTTGTTATTCTTTTCCCATCGTATCCTATCAATTGCATCCCATTCTCTCTTCGTCTCTGGCAAACACACGCTCGCACACAAGCACCCTCACAAGTTATCTGGTACCTCTTCTCAGGAGGGGGCTCCTGATTGGCCGGTGGCGGCGCCGCCTGTGCTGCCTCCTGCAGGTCAGGGATATTGGCAAAGTCATCTTGCTCGGCCACACCTATGGCCAGAGCCAGGACCACCAGCTTGCCTTCACTGGCTCCCCATGAAAAGACATGCAATCAGAGATAAAGACAGACGGAGGGAGAGGCCAGAGGAGGGGCAGAGGATAGAGGAACCACACGTAAAGAGGATGTGGTGCAGGAGGAGAGAAGACAGGTAACTTCAGGTGAAAACAAGGACACAAAGCAGAGAGGCAGAACAATATCAGACTGTTGAAGCAGGAACAGGAAAACTGGTCACACTCACAAAAATCAGTCAAAGCATCTACAGTGTCATCAGGGAAGGATATTAAAGCAGAGAAAACAACCGCTGATCACAAATCAACCAAACAAATAATCAGAGAAATGGTTGATAATGAGTCGTCAGTTGCTAGTGGACGTGGTATTCAGCTGCTCAAACATCAGCTACCACATCTAAAGGTTCAGTGTTTCGCCGTAGGCACAGATGCTTATCAACACCTACACACATAGTCATTTATCCACTAGTTTAACCTGCCTTCTGCTCTCTCTCCACACTCACCTCTCCTACTGAACGTAGCTCTCTCGCCCTTCTCTAGAGCTGAGATTCCATTAGGCCTCATTAAGATCTGGACTAATTGTTTCTATTTGAGCGACGCAGTATCTTGAGGTTCACAGAGTATGTCACCACTTTCTGGGTCACCGCTCTCTCTCTCATGCCGTCCACGTTGCACTCGTCTTGTTTCATCTCCTTCCGCGTCCAAAGCCTCCATTCTTCTTCTAATCCTTATCTCCTGCTCTTAATTACCTGTGTTCTGTTTCGTCAGTCTCATCACCAACCTCCCCAGACGCCAAGCTTGACCTTTTGATTCTGTTGTAATGTCTCTCTTTTAAATGTGTGACACTGTTGAGGTTTGACTTGATCCGACCCAGGAGTTACTGGAGCTTCTCCTTACTCGATAAAACAGGATGTCAGGGCAAAAATCTTAGGCATGTCAGATATGGACTTTAGGTGATGGGGACATATGGATGTATTTCAGAATGGGCAGTTTGTGGCCTAGTGGTTCAGGAAGTGGACTTGGGTCTGCAAGGCCTCTGGTTCGAATCCCCTTAACGCCAAGTTACCACTGAAGTGCCCTGGCGATGGCATCGTCCCCACACACTGCTCCCCTGCTCGCTCAAAGCTGCCCACTGTTCACTTTGGTGGTGGGTAAATTATTTCGTTGTGTGCTGTGGTGTGAATCACAATGTCACAATGACAAAAAAAAGAAATTTAATATTGAATTTAATTTAAAAGGCACTACATTAAACTTTCTCTCCTAAATTGTTGTTCTCTTAAGTCCTGCATTACACAAGCCCAGGTGATATAACATCT
>JAFBJS010002992.1:235694-253677 GCA_016785265.1 Paraplagusia blochii
TCAGAGGAGGGACTGTGGATACATTGGTAGAAGAATGATCCTAGAGATGGAGCTACCAGGTAGAAGCCAAAGAGGAGATTGATGGATGCAGTGAGGGAGGACATGGAGGTAGTTGGAGTTAAAGGAGAAGATACAGAGGACAGGGTGAGATGGAAAACACGGATCAAACCTATGAATACTATGAAAAAAGTTGAAAGTTGAAAGAAGAAAAAGAAATATATTAGATACTTATATTAACATCAGGACAATAATAGGCTTTATGAGAATATAGGACATTTCTAGTTATAGTGAACAGAATGAGACTAAATCCCTAACTCCAAAACAGCATTTTAACTGAAGATTTTTAGAAAATTCTCAAAAAATAAAAATAAAAAAGTATAAAGTACAGGTTCTTCCAAATTAATCTCATCAAAGTATGGATTAGGTGAGTTGTAATGGCCAAAGAAATTTATTCTTGGTTTTCTACAGTACGGTGTCTTGTATTGTAACATCCTGTCTTCCTGACCAATGTTAAAATTCCTCCAATCCGCTGACGTTGTTGACCTACTTTAATAAACTACACACCAGGGCAAAGTTACATTGATCTGCAGTTAGAAAACACATGACGCTGTTGGACTGGTGTGAAGTCAAAAGCCTTTATGGACCAACATGGTCTCTGCACATGTTTTCAGTGCTTAGAACATTCTTAGAACTACTCTAACAAAAATCAGACCAAAAATCAAAATTTTACTGTACACTCAACTGAAACATTTACATTTGTGATTTCGAGCAGTGTAATCCAGCTGAGCATCTTGTCTGCTCCAATCTCAACTCCTCAACTGCTGCATGTCATGGATCAAATGACACAGAGCTCCTGGGAGCAGCAGAGTGTTTCTGAAATGACACACAGTCACTGCAGCTCAGGCAGATGTGAGCTGCACTCCCTCTGATATGCAAAAAAAAAAAAAAAAATCCACCTACAACACAATCCCCTGCTGACAGTCATCAGCTCCACCACACAGGGGCCTAATAACCATGTGACTCACTGTGTAACTGACTGTATTTTTGTTGTCACTGCCACCATTACGTTTAATTAAAATCATAATAAATCCATTAATGAAACCGGAATGGTGTTTTTCAGCTTGTAAGCTGGGTTAAAAAAATCAATTGTTTTCTTGGTTTTCTTCAATTTCTTCTTCTTTGTGATGCCTGGTTCCACTAAAGGCGCATTTGTTTGAACAAATCTAATCAGAAAAAGAAAAATAACAAATATAAGCGTAACTTCAGAGTTAATATTTAGTCATTTGTAATGGATTTGGTCACTTAACCAAAACAACATCAGTTCTTATATGTATAGCTAGCATTTTACTGATTCAGGTTAAATACCTTTAGTGGTACCTGGCAATAAAATGAAGAAAACATGAAATTGAAAAAAAAACAAGGAGTAATTATTTTTTCCTTGATTGTAATGTAATGAAATCAATGAAAATGGCTGTATTAGAGAGTTTAATTGGATAGGGGTAGTTAGTTAGGTAGGTAGGCAGGTAGCTAGGCAGGTTAGTAGGTCGGTCAATAGATTGATAGATAGATACATTGACTTATAACTTAAAAAATAACTTAAAGTCAACCAAAGTCAACCAGAAGTGTTCATTTCTCATGGCTCCTACAGGACCGGCAGAACAGCCAGCCTCTGAGATGACCACATGTGAGGACTTTTTCTAAATAAAACCAATCCAACTGGCTGACAAGATAAAGCTCCGAAGGCAACGCTCACCCGAAATATCTAGCCTTCTCACCTATGAATCATAACAAAATCTGGCATGGGTCCACACAAAACTGACACACAAAGCTGGAGGCAAACATCTCCGGTTATAAAAGCTGACACTGTCAAGGAACAGGACTCGTTGGACAGTTTTAGACTTGGACGAGCTGGTGGCCACTAACAAGACGTGGTTACATTCCATCCAGACGAGTTATTTGTGCCTGGATAATGAAGCTGCGTGAAAAAACATCAAGGAAGTGACTGCTGGAAGAAAACAGCTCGTTTTTGTAGACTGTGATGTGGATGCGTTCAAATGACGTCTTGAGGGAATGTGAAAGTTTGATGGAACTGTAGGCGATGGAGAGATCAAGAGTGTGTTCCCAGATCGTACGTGAACAGAGACCAGTTCAGAGAAGACAAACCTCTGGGTTCGTGTATTAATGAGAGGGAAAGTATGTGTTGGTGGGATTAGTAGTATTTGTGTATCATCAAAAGTACATCCATCATCATTAATGACTGTCATTTATCTCAGTCTCACTTTATTATTCTCTACATTCGGCAGCTGTGTTTAATGTGCTTTCACTCCATCACTGTGATGACAAAGGATTTGATCAGCATCACTGGGACACTATACTATACCATGCAGTATTGTAAAGTACTTCTACTTTACACAAAATACATAGAGTAATTTCACTCCTCTTTCCAGTTCTTATAGTTAAATACTCAATAGGATTCTTAATCAACCTGTTACTTTGCTCTCTTTACTTTGCTTGCTGCCTAGCATTCTGTACTTAGCTTGTTACTAAGCTGTTTTTCTTGGTTTACTAGTTAGCTTTTTTTACTTAGCTTTTAAATTTAGCTTAATTCATTGCTGTTTTAACATAGCCATTTAACAAGCACTTTTTTTTATTTTATTTGGTTTGTTGTTGTTATTGTTAGTCGTTTTACTGTAGCTGTTTACATTAGCTTATTTTGGTTTGTTGGTTACTTCATTATTGTTCTTTAGACACTGAGCTTTCTACATAGCTGGTGTACTTAGCTAAATACTTAGCTTGTTTTTACATACTTTGTCACTTAGCTGGTGTCTTTGCTTGTTGACGAGCTTGAAGAGCTTGCTTTACTAAGCTGGTAACATAGCTATATTTCTTAGCCTTTTTTACTTGAAAAACAATTGTGAAGTTGTGATTGCCAGGGGAGAAGTGTGTGGGGATGACGTCATGCTAAGTGCACCTCAGCAGTAACAAAGCACCTGGTGGATTCGAACCTGAAGCCCTGCAAACTTCAGCTCAGTCCCTCAACCACTGGGCCACCACTGACCCACTCCCATTCTGAGCTAGTTTCTTAGCCATTTAACTTAGTTTCTTACTTAGCCATTAGAGTTAGCTTGTTAGATTGCTGTTTTTACCACTTCGTCTTTGCTACTATGATGCCTCGCATTCTTTGCTGATCTTTTTACATAGCTGTTTTAATTTAACTTGTTAGCTAGCTAATTTAACTTGTTAGCTAGCTAGCTTTTTACTTTCAGTAGAACTTCTGTGCTATACAAATGAAATTGAATAGTAGGCCAAGCAGCATTCAACTAGTTTATAATCTATATAAATAAGGCATAAAAGACATTTAAATAAAAATAAATAGGTTTTTAAATAAAAAATAAAAACCTATTGTGTTTACTTACATTTTAAATGGTAGTTAAGAGAAAAAAAAATTGAGATAATTCTGCTTGACTGTAAAGGCAACTAAGGACCATGTAGCTGCCAATGAAAATTATTAAAAAAAAACCACAGTGAGAAAATACTTTCTACTCTTACTACATGACTGAGATGTTGCCTTATTTTAACCGTTCTGGAGCGAAAAACATGAGCTACATCACAGCCCCTGTGTCTATACGAACAGGTGCAAGAGATTTTATGGCAGCAAATACACCACAGCAAAACAGAACAGACAAACGTACAGTTGCCAGGGCGGCTGCGGCCCATCATCTGCCGTATTAAGATACGGAATTTGAGTGGTTTTCACAAGGTCACAGGGCCAACAGTCGTCTCATCCAGCTCCCACTGCAGCTCAGTGTCGGCTGCCAGGCGCTGTCACAGGATGGAAATAAGATCCATTTACAGCAGCACCACTAGGAAAACCTTAGGGACTTTCCAAGGTGCTGCTCGTGGAACTACCTCCGTCCACAGCAGGAAACCAAGATTCATTCACTGCTCCATTTACTCCAAAGTGGAATATCAAATGTAACACAGTGTTCCATTGAGGTAAACGATAGAAGGCTGCGCTGTAGCACTTTCATTTCAGCACGAGCCATTTCCTTTTGGTTTTAACGCTGATGCTGTTATGTCCATCATAACAGCATCAGTCAGTAATCCCGGTATAGACACCGTACTGGTAAGACTGTCATAATACAAATGACATTGTAATGTTTATAGGCCTTAAGACTCAGCAGTAAAAATAAAAGACTGCATCTGTCACAGTGGCTGTGAAACAGCCAGAGTTATACTTTGTGTAAGAATTAAAGGTAAATTCACAAATCAATTACCGCCAACTGACATTTTGGAATTTTAAAAAAGCTGTCAGGAAGGAGGTGGCACTCAGCCATACAACACTGTCTTCCTAATCAGTCGTTGCCTCACGTTAATCAATCAAATTTCACAGCCCATAATCACAATGATGTGCCCTCCGGAGGAGGTCATCTGAATTTTATTTCTCCTCTGCACCGTTGATGTTGTCCATGGGGTTTGACTGATCAATTAATCTACTATAGGTCTGGACGGGTCTGTTGGAGCTGCTGTCACATCCACTGTAGCTTCACCTCCTCCTGCACAGCGAGTGTCAGCAAACAACAATATTTACTCAAGTTTTGGAGGTTTTTCATTCAACAACTCTTTGTTGTCGTTTCAGTAGTAAAGTGGTTAGCCTGCCTGCCTCATAAACAGAGCAAGCAGAGAGTTCGAGGTTCGATTACCAGAAGAACTAATTGTCTGATAATATCAACACCCTCTGTAAGTCACTTTGGGTAAAAGCTTTGGCCAAATACATAAATGTAAATGTCCATAAACTACGTCTATAAAAGCTGGACATTTCAGATATTATGTCTAGAGTAAAAACTGTTCTCATACATATTGCATATCAAATATCTTCCAGGAGTGTTGTGAGAAAACATCAATATTCTGAAATAGTGCCATATTTAGTTAAATGGTACAGTATTGATATTCTGCAGGACTATATTGATTTTTACTCCAACTATAACCTGCAAATATTCATGATGATGGTTCACTCTTTGTTATATTGAAACGTCCGACCACTAGTTGATCATACAAGGGCTTATTTATCTATTCTTACCTATTTGAGAGAGAAAAATACTATTTATTTCTTTCTCTAGTGATGAGTCTAGAGATCCGTACCAATTTGTGTAAACTGATGAGAAACATACAACACTGCTGCATTTTATGAAGATTTTTACATAAATAAAGTGCTTAAAATAGTTAAAAAAATCAATCTTTTTTTATTTTATTTTTATATATTTTTAACTGCACTGTATGCTTCTCTTGCATGTGAAGCTCGGGAGTACAGGTGTTCCTTTGTGTATCTGTGCAAACTCACCAGCTTGCGTTGACACCATCCACAGACGCCACAAAGAGCCACCAGCCAAACAGCACACACTGTCACTGCGAGGGAGAGCAGGAACACACTGAGGGACACTGAGCCTGCGTAAACAAACCCAGCACCAACAGGAAAAAAGAAGAAAAAGAATGAATGAATATTTATCATACTTTGTAGTAAAACATTAACACATGGATTTGTTCTTACACTGACCATGGAAGGAGACCTGGTTACATTCAATAATCAGACAGCAGTTCCGATTTTTACTTCAGCGAGAAATACAATCTCATCACTACCCCCCTCATGCTGGACCCTTTCAATACCTTTCCAATGAAAGCTGGAGCAGAGCATCAGTCAGTAGCACACACATCACTGTCACGGTGTCACAGCTTGTTAACTGACAGGCCGAAAGTGGAGGCAGGGGAGGAGGGAGGAGACGAGAAGGAAGGAGAGGAGAGGAGAGGAGAGGAGAGGCTGAGAAGGCCGGACTGACAGTGCAAGTGAGCTCATGATTAATGGGTATCAGTAGATGCCCAGTGAGAGAGGCGGCTCTGGAAGAGAGTCATAAAAAAACATCATCCATTGATGCTAGTATGTGTCTCTGTGTGTCTTGGTGGGAGGAGGGGCCTAGAGCAACGGTGAGGGAATAAAAGAGGGACGGGGGAGTGAGGGAGTGGGGGGGTAACACCTGTGTGCCTGTGTGTGTTTACGGGTTTGTAATAATGGCAGCAATAAAAGTTATCTCTATCTACCCCCATGTTTTTTACGTGAAAGAGTATCGGTGAGCAGTGATGTATGAGCTCATATGATTTATCTTTTCTTTTTATTACACATAAGCAGGAACTATAATCTCTGAATTCAAACCCCCTAACTACCAGCTATAAAGAAGCGAGGTAACAAACACTGAAGAATAATTTTCCATCCACGAAGCAGAAGCTTTTTTTTCAGATGTTAGACAGAAAGAAGTAGAAGCAGGAAGTAGATCTAGCACCATGGACAGTGACATCAATGAGTTCCATTATAACTGTTCATTTAGGAAAAGACAATCTGACAGAAACACAACAGGCAGATTTACAGATTTTTTTACATGATAAGGGCCACTATTGGTCCTTATCATGGGGGGTTAGGTTGGAGCAGATAGATGGAGCTTTTGTATAAAATAATAAAGTGTCTTTAGCAATGTCTCTGTCATTAGTAAAACTCCAGGGTTCACCCCCTGGACAGGTTGGAATCCCAGTAAGAGCAATTGTCTTCCAGTGGGTTCATCACCTACTGTATATGAGGGTCAGGTGTGGCAGAATGTGATTTGGGTGATAGTAGTGGAGACTATTAGCCCCCGTGACCAGGTGAGGGATAAGCAGATGGAAAGAGATGATGGTTGGATGGACATGTTAAAGTCATGCATCGCGGCTAAAATGCTTTAGCTCGCTTCATGCCATCTAGAGGTAACAGATGGACATTGCAGGTAAGAGGTAGATGTATAATCACAATACAATACAAGTATCATTTTGAGAGGTTTGGTGGGCTGGGTAACAAATCTGAACGGGCCACTTTCAGCCCCCGGGCCTTATTTTACCCATGCATTTTCTAACCTATTGTGATCTTTGCCACTTGGGACAATTGTAGCTCAAAGCTATGTGCTAAAGTTAATAAAAAAAAGTCAGTGATAAATTTCATTCATTGAAATTCATTCAACATCTATTGTCTCCGTAAAAGTGTGACTGATGATCAGAATTTACATCCCCAGGAAGTAACATCAAACTTTAACTGAGATTTCCTATTACCTACTTTGCTCACTTCCGAAGAAGAGAAGCAGAAGATAAAGGAGAATCAGCCGATAAGTGTTTCCATCAGGGAAATGGAGCAGAATTAGCACTGAATTCTAATTTTATGTCTTTGTGTCACTTGGGGCCATGCACTTGGAGGAAGGCAAGAAGGAGAGCACAGGAAACTAGCACCATGGACAGCGACCTTAATGAGCTCAAATATCAGTGGTCACTTAGAGACAGACAATCCTCCGGAAAGAGCAGCGGGGACAAACATCCTGGTTGAACAACCAGACCAACGACACCATGTGCACTTAACATTTATAAGGAAATGTCAGAAAACTTGCTGTTGTTTTGGTTTTAACCGTTGGAGCAGAGAGAAGTTACTGAAACTGCCTGAGGAATTAAACTGTTTAGTGACACACATTTCCTCATGACTGATCCCCGTCTGCACTAGTGAGGTAAGTGATAGACACACAGACTATAGACTCTACTGCGAGTTCCATGGCGTTGAGTCCATTAGATAGTATGACATCAGAGATGGACTTTAAATAAGAGCGCAGTGAAGGGCATGTATGTAAGCCTAAGTGCTTCACTGATGGACGTTTTGATTTTTAACGGCTGGGAAGATGAGCTGGACCTGTAAAAGTCAACAGTTCATACAGGGCCTTCAGTCCTGAGCTCATCTACGAAGGTCTGAGGAAGGAGATGGTTTATGATCCACGTCAGCCAGGAGAACTTAAGAGGGTTCAGGAAGCCCTGCGCAAAAAGGGGGTCACATTACGCTAGTCAGTTGTGGAGCATTTGTCCTCTGCTTCCTGCTTCTTGGGAAAAAAAACTATTCTGGACTTTTTCTTGGAATTAACAGACGCACAGTTGTACTGTACAGTGTAAGGACAAGCACTGTATGAATAATTAGAAAAGTATGGTGAGTTTGAGTTTCATCTTGGATGCTGGATCTTAGCAGAGAATGTAGTTTTATCAGAGCATGAGAGCCTCGAACCACAATCCGTTATCACTGCATTCGGGAAATTAAATTTCTCTGCAAATGGACGAAGCAGGATCTGTGAACCACATTAAAGACTGGGTTGAGTGTTTGTTTGGTAGATAATAGTCGGCAAACTAATGTGACATCCACTTAATGTTAAATATATTTACTCAAAGTTAAATATAATATGTGAAGTTTATGGAAGGAAGGAAAGAAAAACTCCTTGTCATTGTGATCGACATCACTGACCACAACAAAATGTCACCTCTTTATTTAACCCATCACCAAAGTGAACAGTGGACAGCTTTGAGCGTCTGGGGAGCAGTGGGTGGGGACGATGCCATGCTCAGTAGACCTCAGTGGTAACTTGGCAACTGGTGGATTTGAACCTGAAACCCCAATACAGACCAAAGTCCACTTCCTTACCAGCTGAGCAACCACTATGTGCATCTCAGATCTAAAAACCATTCCATATTAACACATAAACTGACCTAGGCAAACTATGGCCCGAGGGCGAAAAAAGGATCGTTTTGCATCCTAATCTGGCCCAAACTCAAAGTTATTAATTTATATTATTATTATACCTGTGCCTTATCTTTGCAGTAACTGCATTTCTCCAATAGATGGCAAAGAAAAGGCTGAAAGCATTTTAGCATGTATGCATGAATTTTACAGGTCATTTATCCATCTTGACCTTTGTCCTCACCTGTATTATACAGTGTGTTCCTTACAGTCAAAACATAAAGCTCTACAACATTACAACATTTCAGAGTATTATAAACCCAAACTCAATCTAGGAGGATGAATATGGGAAATTAAAAATGGAAACATGTCCAGAAGCAGAATGGAGAATTATTAGGGTTACACAGACTGGTACAGTATATGTAGGTTATCTGGCCTAAATACATTGAGCTAAGCTAAGCAGAAATGGAGCGGCCGACTTTGGTGGAGTAAATTACTAATAAGACAAGAGGAACCGCAATGTTGCCCAGTCAGCACAGCTGCCAACCTGCATCTTTATATCTGGCTTTGGGCAGAGCCGCAAAAAAAAATTGGGCTCAAGGTTAGTCACCTGACTGAAACCATGAAGTTCACCGTCTCTGCCCTGAAACCTGACCACAGCCAGGTCAGTTTTATAAATCCACTTGGATGTCTTCGTCTGGTTTCTGGGAGTGTGTCACTATTTAAAAGCACTATAATCTTACTAGTGGTTAGCCCACCTGCCTTACAGGGAGAACATGAGCGATTCAACTCCAGAGAAACCTCATGTTTGGAACCACCTAGGGCATGAGTCAAACTTAAGGTCTGGGGGATAGATATGGCCCCTTGAGTCGTTTTATATGGCCTGCGAGAGCTTAGAAAGCATTTTATATTGTCTATGAAGCTGAAGTTTCTTCACCTGATAAATAAAGATGATGTTTTAATAACATAACGAGGAGCAAAATGTGTTATAATAAACTTATAATAATAATAAGTGCAATAAGATGTATTCATATGTGGAGTAAAGTACATCTCTACAGTCTTCCATTTACAACTGGTCCCTAAAGGGAACTGTACTGTTGATGTGCCTCCCATTAATAATGAGTTTGACACGACTGTCTCAGCGACTGCCTGTTGATCTGCTGGAAACCCCAGAAAAGAGATGAATTAAGGTTAATGAATTATTAATATTGTTCTTACACTGCAGATCTGAAATTCATAGCAGTAGAACAAAAGAATATTCTTTTGGAGATATTCATCCACAGGCTAAAAAAAAGAGAATGCTGAGAATGATGATGGGTTGACATGAAGGTTTGATTTTGAGGGCAAAACAACAGACTTTTACTACTGAGACAAAACATCTGTTTAGATCAAAGGGCAGATAATGGACAATGGATGGATAATGGAACCTAACTCCAACACCCTCGACCTAAACCATCCAAACCTGATTCCTTAACCACTAGGCCACCACTGCCGTCCAATCACTTATTGTGACAAAATTAAGAAAGTTTCACATGATTTGACATTGTTTCCACACTGCCTTGAGTGGCTGGACTGTCTTTATTTTTGCTATGGTCAAAATATAAACACGGAGTTAGGATTATTGGAGCACAAACCTTTTCTTATATCACACGAAGCTTCAGTGACCGTTTATTTTATTTCCCAATTAGAACAGACCTGAAACTGATGAATGGAAACTTTGATGGATCTGGATAAACATTGGAGACAAACTGCAGGGTGGAAAACAATTGAAAATCAACTTCTGATTATAATTATGGCTCAACTCTGATGATCAGTAAAGAACATATAACCAAGTTGTTCCTCGTTTGACCTTGCATGAAACATAAGAGTAAAGATAAACAAAGAGTGATTTGTAAAATGTTCAATTCGATAATTTCCCTACGACCTAGAGTTTACGGCCAATCGGTGAGAGAAGCAGACTTGCATCGCAAGCATCGCACCGTCCCGACCCACATAACTTCCAGTGGGATCACCAGGCTCACAGTATAGTGCAGTGATTTGGGTTGCAGTTGTACAGACTGCTGCCCCCTGTGACCAGGTAAAGCATAGCAGGATGAAGATGATTCAAAAATGACCTTGTTTAATCCCTGTTATTTTTACCCCACAGTAAATGTAGGGAAAGTGGATCAAACTCTGCGACTACACGTTTGCAGAAAACTGCTGGTGCTCATAGCGGCACCACTCAGGTTCAGCAGTAGTGACCACCTGTGGTTGACACAGTGTATTTTGCGTCTCCTGTAGCGTAGCTGAAGCTCCACTGTCCATCTGTCCCTGCGTGGCTCGACTGTGCCAGTGCTCTGCTGTGACAGAACTGCTTCACAGCAAAAGTAAAAGAACTGCCGCCCACATTCTGTCTGCTCCCAGAACTGAGATAAGATCCCTCTTCTACCCGGTCACAAGTCGGGCTAGAGTTGGACCAGCAGAGCATCATGTGACCCATGCCCGGTTTCACCTCTGACTGGACAGTAGCCTCATTAGTAACATGGAGCCAGGAGCCATGGAGAGGAAAACAAGACTTTGGTAATCTGTTTGGAGACGACATTAACCTGTGGACATGTTTGAACTTGGACACGGTACAAGGTACTAGTAAAAATAGACATTGTTGGGACACTGTTGTGTTCACCTGAGTGCTGTTGTGGAGATTGCTGCCCCGCAACCCAGTAACAGATAAGAGGATGAAGACGCATGAATGAACATTAAAAGTTAGGATTAGGATCAGAGTCAGTGCAGTTAGAGGAACAAAACCTCATTTTAACGTTAATAGTATTATTAGTACTAGTATTATTAGTTTATTATTCAAATATTTAAGGACAGACCCTTCACTTTGGCCCAAAATAAATGTCTCTGTCTCTGGTGTGAAACTCCAGGGTTCACCTCTTGGACAAGTTCAAATCCCAGTTAGAGTGGGTTCACCACCTGCAGTAATGTAGGGTGTGGTGCAATGTGATTTGGGTGGCAGCTGTGGAGACTGCTGCCCCTGTGACCCAGTTACGGATAGGTGGATGAAAATGGATGGATGAAGGGATGAATCTAAGGACATATTTTAAAGTGGCAAGGATTAAAAAATGTTGTATTGCTGTACAAGTTGTCAGCAACTTATACAGCAGTTGCTGACAACTATTGCAGCATAGGTTGTATCATCGTCATAAGATAATTTTTGTTGATTTTCTCAGTTAATTATAAAAATGAATTAAGGAGAAAATCTTGTTCACTGTGTAAGATTATTGTTTTAATAAATAATTATCTTTACTTGGACCCAGAGTCTCTTCCATTGTTGTCAAACTCCACGGTTCATCTGTGGGTGAACTTCAATCCCAGTTGTCCCAGGGTGGTTGGCTCCTTCCAGTAGGCTCGCCACCTACAGGGGCTGCTACGGTGTAGCAGTGTGACTTGGGTGTCAGTCATGGAGATTGCTGCAACCGTGACCCGGTAGCGTATAAGAAAGTGAAAAAATTAATGGATGTATAAGTGGTTCTGAAGGTGTGGGTTGTGACCCAAATGTTGACCAGAAATGCTCACAGCTAGGACCATATCAAAGTGTCTATGAACTGGGGATATGGAGTATTTTGGTATCTATAGTGTAACAGTTATCACTGTGTCTCAAAAGCAGAGAGTCCTGGGTTCAATTCCCAGAAAAAAAAAAAAACTACAAGCTAATACTAATCCTCCTTTGCATAAAAGTGTCTGCTAAATATATAAATATAAAGTGTAAATTTTCCAGACTGCTATTGTTGATTGTAGTTCAGAGCTGTATGAGCTTCTTACATGCAGAGACATTGTAAGATGAAATAAAACTGCAGAGACTCAGTGCTGGGATCTCGCTTTCCATGCAGCAGCTCTCGGCTCCACTGTTCCTACCACCTCAATTTCCCACCTCACCAGGGAGGGATGTGAAGCACACCCAGTGTAAAATTATACCAAATCGCTATGCCGACCACTGCTGCGTCTATTTCTCACATCTACGGGAGGAAAAAGTTTCCACATAATGATCGTAGGCCTCACCCTAATTATGTATTTCTCCTTTTTACTGCCGTAGTTCAGCGGAAACGCACGAGAACCAATGAGCTTAAATTTGGATGTGACAGTTTAATGCGGGATGACTGTCATCTCTATCTATCCTGATTACACAAGTGGCGATGGAGATGTTTAGGTCAGATGTACAGCCTTGGATATCCTCGGTCAGGACTTCTTTCACGGTATGTGTGCTGCTAATCTACGAGATCATCTATAAGCATCTGTGAGATAATGTTCTCCCTCAGCTCTGCCTCAGAAAGACTGAATTAACTGGTCAGATTGAAACGGATGACTTTCATATAAGCCAGACGGAGGTCTCAATACATTAACCAAGGACGTCCGTCCCTGCCTCTTAACAGGGCAACTTGTTTTCTGATTTGTAAGAGCCCCGGTCAAGCAGCGAAACCACATTAACAACAGATTACAGTCATAAATCCCAGCGTGTTTTGTCTCCATACGATCGGCCTAGTGATAATAACTCATCTGCCCGTGTTGGAGACTAGAGGATGTAACCAGTTGTTAATCATTATCAAAAGATGATCCATGATCAACTCTCTAACCTTGTTCCTTATTTCATTCCAAGATCTTTCTCACTGCTTTAGATCACACACTCTCAATATTATATTCCTTCTGTTCTCCCACAGCCTCACCCCCCGCCCCCCTGCCCCGCCCCCCGAGTGTCACACTGCAACAAATGACTGTGATATATTTCAGAAACCAGATCAAGCTTCTTCTCACAAACAACCTATTACTCACCAGGCCAACTGGTGTCGTTGACTTTATTGCTTAGAGTCCTCACGGTGGCTGATGCCGAAGCTGCAGAGTCAGACTGCTGTCCATCTCGGTAACGAGCCGGGAACTTAATTAACCACAGCCAACCCTATTCTGGGCATTGGGACGTTAAAGTGCTCAAAGACCATTGGCTGAAAGTGGAGATGCAGTTGGTAATAAAACAGTAAAGGGTTTCAACTCTCTAACCTTGTTCCTTATTTCATTCCAAGATCTTTCTCACTGCTTTAGATCACACACTCTCAATATTATATTCCTTCTGTTCTCCCACAGCCTCACCCCCCCCCCCCCCCCCCCCCCCCCCCCCGGTTCCCCCGCCCCCTGCCCCGCCCCCCGAGTGTCACACTGCAACAAATGACTGTGATATATTTCAGAAACCAGATCAAGCTTCTTCTCACAAACAACCTATTACTCACCAGGCCAACTGGTGTCGTTGACTTTATTGCTTAGAGTCCTCACGGTGGCTGATGCCGAAGCTGCAGAGTCAGACTGCTGTCCATCTCGGTAACGAGCCGGGAACTTAATTAACCACAGCCAACCCTATTCTGGGCATTGGGACGTTAAAGTGCTCAAAGACCATCGGCTGAAAGTGGAGATGCAGTTGGTAATAAAACAGTAAAGGGTTTAGGGTTAGGTCTCTTCTGGGACTGGGTTACTGGACAATATGATGTTGCCAAAAAATAAAAAATTGAAAAATTCTCCATTCTTTATGGCAAGCCACTTCATGCAGAACTAGGTTTTAAGGCACTAGTAAGACTTTGGTAAGCAGTGACGCAGTTTGTCACGTGATCACGCTGAACCAATCCAGTAGCTGATTGATACAGAGGAATTATCTCCACAATCTTCCACAGCGGAGAAAATTGATTCCAATCAGTGGTTCATTCAAACGCTTGAATGCATTGAAACAAGGAAATAAGACAAACTAATGCTGCTCAATAAGCAAGGAAAGGAATTGTGATCATTGTGATTCTCACCACTGCACACAATGAAATTCAACCTCTGTATTTGACCCATCACTAAAGTGAACAGCTTTGAGCACCAGGGAGCAGTGAGTGTGGACGGTGACAAGGTCAGTGGACCTCAGTTGGTGGATTTGAACCTGGAACCCTCCAGACCCAGTCCAGTTCCTTAACCACTAGGCCAGCACTAAATATATAGACTTAGAATTAAGCAAAACTTGAAAATGTAAATACCAGAAACATCTTTTTATTTTTTTTCCCCATCAGAACTACAGTAATAATATGTCCTAGACATCCAAAAAGGGTTTAGTTTTCAGCAACTGGACTTCTTCTTGGAGTTGGAAGACATTTCAATCCTCAACTGAGGAACTTCATCAGTTTCTGGTTGATGTCAGAGGGAACTCTAGTAGTTCTACTCCTCTAGAACATCTCCCTTCACCACTGGACAAAGGTGTGAAGCTCCTGATGTTAATGAGCAGTTTTCATGTCACATGTCCAGTTGTCTCACCTGTCTAGAGAAGACTGCTCTGGTGTTGATGAGCAGTTAAACTTCCTAGGATGGGATCTGAAGGCAGAATGGTCTGTAGACAATTGATGACACAGACCTCCCTCTCTGTTCAAGGTTGGTTGTTCCAGATGGACATTGAGGAGTCCAGAAACTGATGAAGTTCCTCAGTTGAGGAATGAAACGTCTTTCAACTCCAAGAAGAAGTCCAGTTGTTGACAACTAAACCCTTTTTGGATATCTTGACCTGGACAAATGAGAATCTTCACAGACACTATGTCTTAGAGTCTCATATCTTTCCATCTGTGTCCACTCATCCAGAGCTGGGTCTCAGGAGCAGCATTCAGGGCAGGGACACCCAGAGCTCCTTATCCCTGGACACTCCCTACAGCTTATTGGGGACGAGGGGGTCCTAAGGCTTTCACAGGACAGCCAGGCAACATAGTCACTCCAGCGTGTCCTGGGTCTTCCTCAGAGTCTCCCCCCAGTGGCACAGTTACACAGCACCTCCTGTGGGAGGCATCTAGGGGTTGAGAAATATAAATACCCAAGACACCTCTACTGGCTCCTGTCCATGTGTAGGAACAGAGCTCCACTCATTACCCAAAGTTTATGACCATTGATGAGGGCAGGGACATGGATTGACCAGTAAAATGCGAGCCAGACTGGATCCCTGGACAACCACTGTGGCCTTCACTTTTCCCTTTATACAATAAGTATCCCTTAAAAATGTTTTTTAAAATTATATTAATTACACAAACACCTGCAGGAACCTTGAAGCCAAATAAAAGCTTTGTTGATTTGCAGTTAATTATCGACAATTTACTTTTGTGTTGAAATCCCTGTGCATCCTGCTCCGTGCCCCAGTTCTGGGACTCTGTGGCTCTCAGCTCCAGGCCAAGTTAAAATTCTGCTTCAAAACTGATTTATTTTGAATGTTTTTTTTTTCTACGAGTGAAGCTGTTGTGATAACCACAGATGCTGGAAGCTGGAGAAGCTATTATTTGTAATAATGCATTTCCTCAGCTGCTCCCTCCCGGAGTTCACACTGCAGATCACCTGCCGCCCTCCAACACCAACACTTGCCTACACACTTTCTTGCCTACACCAAAAATCATCATGTTCTACTTCACAACCTCCATGAATCTTCCTGAAAACCTCATGTGCTACAGAACATATCAAATATTAGAATAACATCACGGGACGACAACTAGGGTTTGGGGGCAAGAAGGGGGTTTGAGCAGGTCAGAGGGAAAAATGCATTTTTAGCGAATCATAATCTGTTTTTTTTTAAGAAAATACTTTATGTCAGCAAGACCTGACAAGACTTGGCTGCTCTTTTCTAAACAGAATGACCTTCTGATGATCCACAGCTCACATATCAGCTGTCAGTCTGAGAAATTCTCTAGTCTTCATCAGAAATATCAGGCAGTTCACCTTGAAGGACGGGCTGTTTGTGGACCTGCTTAGTTGTGATGAATCCACATCTAGGTGGGTAATAAGTAAGTTATAAAGTATTTTTCTTTTCTTCATCCTCTCATCTGTTACTGGGTCTCTGATGCAGCAGTCTCCATGACGGGCACACAAATCACACTACACCAGGGGTCTCAAACTCCACCACCCACACTTTCATGTCACCGTGTTAGCTTTCAGTGTTCAATACAAAAGAAAAATAATAATAATAAAAAAATCCCATAATTCTGCGTAATACAACACTGAACCAGAAGGAATCTGTGGATCAGGGTTTTGAGAACTTTAGGATTGACCATAAAATGTGGAGAATATATTATTATAAATTCAACTTTCACATCAAGATAGTGGCCGCAAAATATTGTTCCACAGGCCGCAAATGGCCCAGGGGCCCCGACTTTAACCCCTGCACTACACTATGCTTTGCATGGGTGTGAGCTTGTTAGAGTTATGTGGTTGGGACAGTGCTATGCTCAGAACAACTCCTGGCAGATTAGGGATTAAAACCTATACCATATATATTGTGGAAACAAACTTGGGTCCTTAAGTCTTTAGGTTCAAAATTATTTTTCTGTCCACTGGACAGACAGGATTATAAGGCACATAAAGCCAAACAAAATACACAGATGAGTCCAAAAATAGTTACTTCCAGGGCATCTGGACATGTAGGTTTCTTGAAGACGTTTCACCATCTTCAGCCTCTAGGACAACACTATAGTGCAGTACAGTATTACTCCACGAGGCTCCTGACTATAGTCCAACAACAAAACATCCAGCTGCACACCTTCATAGCTTAACAAAACAAATTTAACAGATTTTCCGGTGCAGTTTGAGGTCAGTAAACACAACCAGAGTCTAAACATAAGGTTCACCTCATTATAGAGGGAACTGATTGATTTTTAAAACAATAGTTAATAATTCATAGCATGTCTCACAACTATTTTCAAACATACTCTTCATCTCTGGTATCCACCCACCCCAGGGCTCCTCAACAACTACCTCCAATCTTTTTTCAATCCTTTCCCCTTGATGGCTGTTCAATTACTTCTTCCTGCATCTGTCCTTCTTCATCAGCCGTACACTCACGTCTTCTGTCTTTCCTCTTTGTTTCTCCAGTGGAGCCACACCCTCTGCCCCTGCTCCCCCCTGTCATTATAGATAACATTGTGTAATTAACAACCGTTATGACATGCAGCTCAACTAAAAAAAAAAAATTAAAAAAATCCAGTGTTTCTGGCTGGAAAAGATCTCTTCAGACAGGTGATAGACTGTTCTTTGTTTTGGTGTCTCACAGGCGTGTTGGTGCATGTCTGCTCATGTTTATTCATGCAGGTCCCTGTTGTTAACTGAGGGAGGCTGCAGGTGTGCTGAGCTGGGGAGAGCATTTGTTATGATAAGAGATGCTGGTGCTCTTACCGAGATAGTTACATATACTGTACATATATATTAAGTAATAGTAATCTCTATGATCAATGTTATTACATTTCACTATTACTACTGAGTTAAGTTTGTATTATTACTTCTTCTCCTTTCAGTTTGTCCCATTTTCAGGTGTTACCACAGCAAATCAACATTTTCCATCTCCCCCTGTCCTCTGTATCTTCTAACTCCAACTACCTCCATGTCCTCACTCACTGCATCCATCAATCT
>JAFBJS010002992.1:253720-303218 GCA_016785265.1 Paraplagusia blochii
ATACATGTCCAAACCATCTCAATCTGTCTTCTCCAGCTTTTTCTCCAAACCTTCCTGTCTGTGTTGTCCGGTATATATTATTATACCCACATATATAGCCATTATATATATACACACACATACATGCATACAAGTAAATATATATATATATATATATATATATATACACACACACACACACACGACTACCCACACATGTCCAGGCACACATATATCCATTACATATATATGTTTACATACATATACATACATGCATACACATATATACATATTCATACATGTGCAGAGCATGGTACATATAGCATGTCCATTCATGTGACTATTCCCACATGCCCAAGCACTCGTACATCCATCACATACAAATACCTATATGCACATGCATACATATGCAGTGTGTGTGTATATATATATATATATATATATATATATATATATATATATATATATACATACATATATGCTATATATGTAATACTGTATATATTAAGCCAACACTGCTGCAGAATTTTATTCTGTTTTTGTATCTAAATGTATATTGAGAATCTTGACATGTTCCTCCCTGGAACGAAGCAAAGGTGTTGAGTGGCTCCACTTCATTTTCATTTGTGTCCCAGCTCATTTACAGCTCCATCCTACCTGTTTCGAGAGTTATTGTCTCGGCAAAAGTGCACGTGCTTGAAAGCACAAAAAGCGTATGCTTGTTGATATACAGATATTCTTTTCACTCGACACTGGCTGCACTCAGTTGCATGAGTGGGAACATGTGCTTTAAGGATTTGTAAAATCCGAGACAGCGCAGAGAGAACAGTGCAGAGAAAGCTGAGGAGGAGTGAGGGGAAAGGACTCCAGTATAATACTATTGAGGAGCAATTTGTGAAGCTTGCGCGTATGTATTCAAGCCTACAGTCCCCATCTGCCCACACCATCAGCTCACTGCTGGTGACATCAAGCAAGACAAAAAGGGTCTCGGATGCTCCAGATGTAATATGTGGGCGGCAATATAAATTGTAATTCAAGCCAAGTCAGTTATATTTGCTCACAGGCACAGGATGGAACACATCAGTTTATAGCCCGTGTGTTTGTTTCAATATCTTTGTCCTATTTCTGCTTCGTCTTCTTCCTCACATGAACACATTAGCCTAAAAGTTCCTTCGCCGTCAGACGTGGGGAAACAATTATTGAAGGTGTAATTAAAATATTGGCAGGACAAGTGCAACTTTAATTGAGTGGCAGCTAGATCACACAGACTTGTAAGACGGCCTAGTCTTTAAATCTTTGTTATGGTTAACGCATAATCTCATCACACAGCGTGCAGCGACACAATGAGCTTAACTTAAGAACTTAAGATGATTATTCGTGAAACAGACGCATCTGTCGCAACCGAGTTGACGCAGAATGGACGCTAAAACAAAAGGGAACACACACGGAACGAACGACTTCCGGTTGTCTTAACCTTTGACTCCATAGATTAAAAAAAAAAAACTTTACAGCCCTTCAGGACAGATCAGACCATAAAAACAGGGTCAATGTCACGTCTCCAGATGGACGTTAACAGCAGAGGATCTGTCCCAGACATGTAATCGTCCTCACCATATAAGAGACACTTGAAGACCTGATGTGACCCTGCCCCCACTGTGTCTGTCTCCAACTATGCACATCTGCAAGCAGACAACACTTTCCCCCGGGTCACCGCCTCACGCTGACTAATGTGTAGCCTCAGCTGGTGTGAGGACTGACGTCTCGGCCTCCTGCCTGCGACCATAACAGACGTACAGCCGCTGATCTGTGCATGACAAAAGGTTAGAGTGAACCACACAACAGGTTCCCATGCTTTGCGGCGTCTGCAACAGGTTGTGATTTACAGCGTCATGGTTGGAAAGATGAGGTATGGACGGGGGAAGCGCAGCTCTCCGCTGACCACCTCTCTCCTCAGGTGACCTTGCTCTCCGACGGCTTGTGCATCACTGGTCAAACCTGTGGTCAGAACCCTTCTATTGCCCCGGTGTCTTTCTATTGGCTCTGGATCAGGAAGAGCTTTAAATACCCCTCTGCTTTTAGACTCCAGCTGGACAGAAAATAACTCTCATTAGCATCAGCCAAAGTCAATGGAAAGACAAATTAAAGAATTAAACGTGTCCTGTACCATCTACAGTAGGGTTTCATGTACTCTAATACCACGTCTGGACTTTTAATAATTCATGCTAACGCTAATTTTGCTTCCCACAAGATAGCGCTCCAGATAGCCTATCCACAAGGTCGTCATGGACCAGTCTTCCGTCTGGTCACTTCAACGTCCATTGATACGTTTGTTTTCTTCTACGTCTGGGATCGGGAGCTGGGCGCTAGCCAACACAGAGAGGCGAGAGCATACAGATGCTCGCTAACAGCAGGATAGAGTCGAGGTCTCATGGGAATTATAGTTCTCCACAACCAGCAATCCTTTTGGCCCTCACTTCAGCTGGGAGCCGCCTGTAATTTTCCTTCCACATTAACTCAATTACTCGGCACCTGAGGACATTTCAGCCTCGCTCCTTACTGTAACAGCTCGACTTGAGTTTATAAATAGAAACATTTGTCGGAGATACGAGCCTGACACAGTTACTGCAGTCAACACGGAATCAAAGTCTGGGAGTGGCCCGGGAGAAGCAGTCGGAGAATCACGCGGGATGTCAATGTTGGTCATTGATGTAGTTAACATTTACAACGGGCCAAACAGAGTCGCACTGGATCGTTGAGAGGAGTTACACACACTGCCACCAGGGTCGGTCTGATTAACAATATTGAACTATAAATTCAAGATAAGAAGACAACAGCAGAGGTTGCCTCTGGACAGCTGTCTGATTTGGGATAAGCAAAGCCAAGATGTTTCAATCTTCCGGGATTTACAGGACTTATTTACAGTAACCGGAATAGAAAACAAAAAGGATGAACTCATCGGATCTTGTGGCTGATTTATTCATTCTCTGTTAGAGAGACATTAATCTCTGTCATACAGAGCAGGTGTAGAGAGGAATAACTGTTGCCTTTTGAAGCAGCCTCCCAGCCATTGTGTCTCTAGATGGTTGGTTAAATGACTTAAAGGCCGTTTGTGTGATTTGTATGCAACCTGACCTTTCAGCCAATCGAGCAGCTCTTAAGTATACACTGTCAGCCAGTGAGAGGCCTCCAATCAGAGGCTACTGTTAGCTTTCTTTGCTCTTACTGAATGAAGGCCGTCTGCATACGGTTTTCAGGTTCTCTTTCTTTATATATGAACAAACTCAACTTTTGGATTTCGATGGTTCAGTTAAACTTGGTTAGTTTAGGTGTTGACTTGAGTCACATGTAATTCTATGGACAAATTACATTGTTTTATACAATTCATTAATTTATTTTCACCGTTACTGAGTCTCAGGGGCAGCAGTCTCCACCACTGCCACCCAAATCACACTGCACCAAACTGTCAGCCTTCCTGTGGATGTGATAATTATATTTTTACTTGTGGAACACAGGAATATAATGGGCCGAAAGGGTTCTATGCTCAGAGCACCTTAGTGACAACCTGGCAGCAGGTGGATTCGAACCTGCGGCTTTGACTGAGCCAAGTCCTTAACTGCCACCCTCTTGTGACATCAATGAGATTAATATAAAGCAATTTTGTTTGTAAGAACATGTAAATTATCACTCAATTCAATGACACTTTGACTGTCTATATTAAGAATGAGCAAACTAAGGCCCGGGGGCCAGATGCGGCCCCTTGAGCTCTCTTATCTGGTCCACCAGAGAGTTAGATACCCCGTTTGCATTGTGTATAAACTTCCCGAAATGCCCACATTTTTCGTTAAGCATTAGCATCACTAAGGCTAAAATCACTTTAGCTGTTATACATAACTTTAACAAGTCATTTATAATTTTTTTCCCCCCACATGTAAAAATATAATTATCACATCATGCAACGTATAAATGACACATCACACTAAAAATGGAACATCTCAAGATCAGCAGTCTTCACAACTGCCACCCAAATCACACTGCACAATACTGTTAGCCTTCCTGTGGGTGGTTACTGGAACTACTGTGGGTCAGGACAATGTAATGTGGCAACTGGTGGATTAGAACCTGAAGCCTTGTGGACCCAAGTCTTTAACCGCTGGGCCACCACTGCTGCTTTCTAAGGATAAGTTGTTGCAAAATAAGCAAAGTTTTTTTTTTTGTTTTCAGATAAAACAACAGACTTCAACTTTCATTCCAGTGAAATGATTGTTTACTGGTTCAACACATCTTTTGTTCTGAGTCACAAACACTTGTTTGTCTTCCTTTCATAAGAAGCTTTTGGCTGCACCAGCGAGGTGTGGGTTGGTGTGGTTCAAATGAGCAAAATCATTAAAAGCAGGAAGAGTCGCTGCTGCCGGTGACAGAGGACAGGATTACTGCGTGGAGAACGAGGTGACTGTGTCATGTTTACTGGCTCATTCTATTGTGGCCAACAACTGTTAATGCTGTTAGCTAATTGAGTGATGATTGATTGAGGGTCTGACTGATCATTAACACACAAATTAATATAGAGAGGGGACTGAACCAGGCTCCCGTCTGCTCCTGGGCTGCAGTGATAATGCAAACCTTTGGCTCCAAAAACAGGATTAGTCCAGAGCCAATGGTCAAATCAAACACAGAGAGACCGCCGTCCTGGCTGACCTTAGGACAGCTACAGTCGGGAGTTGGAGGTTGGAGGAGAGGAGAGGAGAGGGGATGTAGCCTTTGTGAAGAAGGACAGGGAGTTGGAACAAACGCACAGGCCAGGCGTGCTTTCTGGAGTTCACATGGACATAGGACCATGTTCAGGACACCTCAGCGGTAACTTGGCTGTAAGGCAGGCATGGGCAAACTTTTTGACTTAGGGGCAACAGTTCGTCCAAAAGTTGGACATGGGGGCCGAGTCAAGAGCAGAAAGATGGATCGTTCGTTTAAATTAATAATAATAATAATAATACATCAGTTTTGTATAGAGCTTTTCAAGTTACTCAAATACGCTTTACATACTGTATGTAGGTACACACACTCACACACACACTCACAAACACAGAAACATTGGGAGTCGGTGGAGAGGTAACGTATTAAATGTCTATTGTAAAATGCAGTAAAATAAATGACATGCAAAAGTCATGTTAAAACCTAAAATCCTACTTTTCTAATATTATGGCGTCATCTACTGCTGAAACACATTATTGCAGGGAAAGGCAGATGTACAATGATAATATCAACAAATTATCTAATTTGGACATGTTTAGCGGGCCACATTAAGAAGGTCAACGTTCCACATCCTGCCCCCGGGCCTTAGTTTTGCCCATGCATGAGCCACCGACTGCCCCAGCGCTATACTGTTGAATAAAATGTCCTTTAAGTAGGACATCTACAGACAGACATTTATCTGAATTCAGCTTAAAGAGAAAAACAGTGGGTTTAAAATTGACTGCACTGATTTATGGCTCACATTTGTTATTGAAACCACAACAACCACTCATCACGAATACTGCTTTGAACCACTGCACGGATCCTTCAAACACCAGCCTCTCCAAGGCCTCCTGCCACAAATAGCCTGGCCTATATGGATGCTGTACAACGTTAATGTTGACCTTGCAGCCCTTGTATACAGTCAGGGAGGAGCTGGCGTTCACACTACATTGAATATGCAGCCACATGCATCACTGACCACCGGTGAATATTGTTTGAGCTGCTCTGATCCCAGGAGAACCTCAAAGCTGTTTGGGTGATTTTACACCTGTGTTAAGAGCTGCCTACTGGTGGTTAGATCTTCCAGGACACATTTTGGCTTTAAATGCAAACAGAGCCTCGGAACCGGGGATTGGCCGTAACAGTTTCAAGATGAAAAGTGGAAAGAGGAAGCTGAATCTAGAAGAATTTTCATTCTGACTAAACTCCTAGTTATCTTTACTCCTGCAGGGAATAAAGATAAATTCTTGCCCGCTGGTCCAACCATGGGATTTATTAAAACAACATGAAGGTATGCTGAAAAATTTGTTTTACTCGAACAAACTTCTTCCTCTTTAGGATCGAGGAGTGTTGATCCTAGCGCTCATTAGGGAAGTCATGGAAAACCTGGGACTAATTGACTAATTCATCACCAAAGGAAGTTAAACAACCATTTGGATTCACACTCATGGCCTCGAATGAACAATGAACCGAACCCAGCATGGTTTCTGGATGGTAGGACTAAACCCTGAAGGAGACCCACAAACAGAATCGTCAAACCGGATCCACAAAGGGCCGGTGTGGCTACAGGTTTTTGTTCCAACCAACTAGCAGCACACCTGACTTGAATTTTCAATCAACTGATCTGAGTCTCCAGACAGCTGATTGGTCAAATAGTTTGCACTGGTTAGTGGCCCTGAAAGAACGAGTTTGACACTCCTGATCTAGAAGAACCAAGATGGTTTGAAGCAAAAAATTGGTCTTCACGACAGAACAAATTCTAGAAACTAACAACTTACTAAGAAAACTACAGACAGACACAGATAGATGGACAAACAGACAGACGGAGACACATAGAGACACAGACATTTACCTGGCCTTATTCCTCATATCCCTGTCCTTATTTTTGAGCAGCTCTTTTTCTAAGCCCTCCCCAGACACCAAGTACCTGTGTCTGTGATCTCCTGCTAGATACTAAGAGGAGGTATCTAATGGTCCACACCCAGGCTGTCAAATCTGTCTGGAACAGATTACACAGAGTGCTGCTGCAAACAGTGGGTAATAAACAGACAGAGACAGCGGACGGCGTGCTGCGTTTAGAAGTAGAGGAAAAGAAAAATGGAGCAGCCGAAAAGGGCAGAGAAACATTTTCCCTGAACTTCCTCAAGCCATTCCATTCTCGTGCTGCACCCCCTCGCCCCCCAACGTTGTTCCGACTAGTACTGACCCAGTTCTAAAAACTTAAAAATTTCAGAGGTGATCTAAAATAATACGGCTCCACAGCTTATGACATGCAAATATAACACTGAATTAAATATTTAATACAAATAGCCTCTTACATTATATTAATATTTCAGAGAGGTAAAAGACAGGAGTGAACGTGGCTCGGGGAGTTGGACTGAAACAGAGGTGCGTGCAAAAAAATCTGTGCACGGAATAATAATATCACTCATCCTGCAGACAAAAACCCATGAGAGACCGACATGTAAAACAGCGCGGGGAAACGGCGGCTAAGCACATTCCGATTTCCATACATCCTTCAACATTGCCAGCTTGGTAAATGTTTGTTTGGCAGATGAGGGAGATGGTCTCTACGCAAAGACTCTCAGATGCCAGCTACGGCAGATGAATGTTTAATACATGACGCTCTCTGATACACCTCGTGTCAGTGGAGCATGCGTGAACGGCGCCTAATGAGGAATGTCAGTCGCTTTAAGAAGATGGAAGACTGATGGAAGACGCTGGCAGCCACATGTCTGTCAATCCTCAGCCATTTCCAATGTGCAGTCATTGTGTGTTTGCCTCGGAGACGCAGCCTGCTTAGAGCGCTAGCTCCGAGTGCAGCCATCATCAAATATTAACTGTATTTCTTAGCAACGCTACTTCTAAAATATTTCTAATTATAAACACTCTCCATCTGACGTCAGGTTTTTTTTTTTTTCACAGCTGCTCTCGCACATCCATTTACCCCCCAGACCGCAAGATCGGACCTAGAGTCGTGGAGGGGGCACGGGGGGAAGGATGGTGTGAGAGGCAGATGCTACGACATCCGCCGCATGAATCCGCGATAGCTCAATTAACAAGTGCAGACCTCCATCATCTCTCAGTGTGCTGACATCACTGGATGGAAAATGATTCGCTGTCCCTATCAAGTGGATAATCGCATAAAAGGTAATTTAGCACAATCAACCTCGTATGATATCAAAAATCATCCGCAGGAGGACGAGGACAGACAGGCTTCGCTGTACAGTCCGCACCGTGATAACAGGCAGGACAATTATCATAAAGCTGTTTGCGCCACTCGGCCGCTCTGTTTTGATTATGTAATCATTGTGCTTCTTTGACTGGTGAGTAAACTGAGCGGAGCTTGAACCACAGTGCATTCTGTGAGCTCCGTGTTTGTCCCGCGTGTTTGTCTTTCCAGGATGTGCAGTCGGAGTCAGTATGTACCCAAATATCCAGAGTGAGCAGAATTTACTGTGGAATTGGAAAGTCAGATCTGTTTACTCTTGCAGATGTCAGCCCTGGGACATTCGAGGCTCCGCCAACTCTGTGGGAGAAAGTGGCCAATTGAAATATTAGCCAATGATGAAATGTATTGGAGTGCGTAATTCTTGGCCTTTTGTGACTCTTTAATGGGATCAGGGCTCCTCACATGTGTGGTAGCCACGACTACTCTGAAGCACATGTGAATTATGGTCAGTTCAGAAACACACTGCTGTTTATCATCGTGAGAACTGGATGGTGGAGCTCGGCAGAAGAGAGAGACATTTCTACAACACGTCATGCGTGTTGGACCAGCAGCTCAAAATGTCACAATCTGGCTTTGGAGCCAACACCGGTTGTTGAAAGGACTCACTCTCACCAGTCCAACAAATCTGCTGAGTACAGAGCTGATATTTTTCCTAAGAAGAAGGAAGAAAGAAAGAAGGAATGTCATTGTGACATTGTGATTCACACCACTGCTCACAACCAAATGTGATCGCTGCATTTAACCAACCGCCAGTGAAGAGAGAAGCAAGATGTGGGGATGGAAACTTGGCAGCTGGTGGAATCGAACCTGAAACCCACTAAACCACCACTGCCCCTTAACTCAGTCACATGACCCCACAGTTGACTGCATTCTGTTGTTCTTGTCATAAACACATTCATCCAAACCTCCTTCATGTAGGAAAACACAGTAACAAAAAAATTAAATAAAATGAGATAATGACTGATGACATGTAAGAAATCATTAGAAATAACATATATTAGAATGTCATTATAATGACATGACTACTGTTAAAATACTTAAGCAATTATTACAAAGCAATTGTTTGGTAGTGAAATCAATGTCTATGTCTGACGGTCAACAATCCTTGTGCCTTTTGTTCAGGCCAAGTAAAAAAAAAAAGATGTGTTTTCTAACTTGACAGACTGAATTTCTGTGTTGTAAACGACAATTGTAAAATTTTTCGTAAAAATTTCCCTTGATATTTAAGTTGAAGCAGTGTTAGTCAGGGCAGTGGTTGCCTAGTTTGGGACAGTGGTTGCCTAGTGGTTAAAGAACCAGACTGAGGTCCGTAGGGTTTCGGGAAGGAACTGGACTTTGGTCTGGGTTGGGGTTCAGTTTCGAATCCACCGACTGCCAGGTTACCACTGAGGTCCACTGAGCATGACACCGTCTCCTCTCAATCAATTTTCTGTTACGCCCCCCCGCCAAAAAGAAAACAATTTGCGCCCCCCCACCCCACCACCCACTCTCCGCCGCAACTATAAACAACAGCATTTGTCTATAAAATAGTTCTAGCTACACCTCTGCATAACATCGTATCCTTGTTAACTTAGAAAAAACAAAAAAATAAGATATAGTTCAACTTACAAGGATGCGCAATTACACTTTATTGTAGTACAGCGAAAAAAAAAACATGTTCCCCAGGGTCACACGTGCCCCCCCTCAACATCGCACCGTGCCCATCCCGGGGGGGCCCGCCCCACATTTTGAGAAGCACTGCCTTTGGCACATAGGGTTGCCCACTGTTCACTTTGGTGATGGGTTGAATGCGGTCCACTTTCTATGTGTGCAGTTGTGTGAATCACAATGTCACAATGACAAGGAGTTTACTTTTCTTCCTTAAACTGAGTAACTGTCATCAATCAGCTACTCCACTGGTCACACAATCACCTGTCGAACCATGTTGCTGTTTGCAAACCAAAATCTTAATACACCCTGAAGAAGCTAGCTCTGCATAAAATACCTCGCCATAAAAGAACAGATGGGATTTTTTTTTTACGATGAACCCTTCACTGAAGCTTAATGTAACTCGTTCTTTTTTATGAACTTAAGATGGTTTAGTTTGAAGACATCAAAGTGAGATGGAATGATAACTGGGTTCACCTTGTTACCTCCTGTAACTCTAACTATTGCACATTATTTTTTTGTTCATCCTGAGTGAATTAATAACAGAATTAAGCCTCACTCCCACTCAAGATCTGGAGAGTTCATTCAGACGAGAGCTTCAGTTGTCAGGAAAACAACAGCGGAGATATTACTATGGATTGCCATTAAATAAACGTACGTAAGTGAAAGTGTATGCAATAAAAACATCCCGAAAGAGTCAGGATACATTTTCACATTATGGGTTTATGTTTCGGAGGATTTCTTAAAACACCAGCGATCGTTCTGAGACCAAAGGTTCCCACAGCTGTTGTAAACACTTCAATAATAACAGTAAAGATATATTTTTTCAACAATTCTGTACGGTCAGCAGGTACTCGCCAAGACCCTTCCAAACAACATTAGTATCAGCCAGGACAGGTAAAGTCACAGACAATCAGACTTGGGCAAGTTACTTTTAAAAAGTAACTTATTACTTTATTAGTTACTGTTCTAAAAAAGTAACTTGTTACATTACTAGTTACTAAATTATAAAAGTAACTAATAACTAGTTACTTTACTTTGAACAATAATAATAAAAATACACATTAAATAAGTTTAGTGTTGTGTTCTGTAGCAACTCATAATAAAATGTAATGATACAATAAAAACTAAATAGATGTTTAGATATTATGACAGACATCTTTATTGTAACCTCAACTTGCCACTTGCTGTCGTCTTGCTTGTGGGTGTGAGCTGCTGTACTGAGTCGCGTGTGTGTGAGAGACTGTTTGTTCCCCTATAAGGCAAGAAGACCCGCCCAGGTCTCTTTCTGATTGGTTACCCTGAAACGTTAACGTATGTCAACCAATCATCGCTCCTTTTCAACGCATGGGTTCAGTCAGTGTGCACGGCCGTCTTTCACTCATGACTGTGAGAGTTACCACACACACACACACACACACACACACACACACACACACACTGCCACACAGTCCTCTCTCCCCGTAGCCGGAAGAAACCGTCCATTTGGACCACAAATAGTAACAAGTCACGAGCCCCTTTACACCACAGTAACAATAATGGGAAAAGTAACGCGTTACGTTATTAGTTAAAAGAAAAGTAGTTTCGTTACGTAACGGCGTTCCAAACACTACAGACAATGTTTCAAAATGCGTAAATACAGAAATACCAATTTTGTGTGTCTTTTTTCCAGAGTCCAGCAGGGAATTGAGTCATTATTCACAAGTGGGAGTAAATAAATTGTAAATCATTCCACGGTTTGAATCAGAATGTTCAGCTGAAGTGACTCATATCCCCGTAATTGAATAAACGACCGTAAATGTCTTCGAGGAAGAAACCGTCCATTTGGACCACAAATAGTAACAAGTAACGAGCCCCTTTACACCACAGTAACAATAATGGGAAAAGTAACGCGTTACATTATTAGTTAAAAGAAAAGTAGTTTTGTTAAGTAACGGTGTTCATGACACTACAGACAGTGTTTCAAAATGTGTAAATACAGAAATACCAATTTTGTGTGTCTTTTTTCCAGAGTCCAGCAGGGAATTGAGTCATTATTCACAAGTGGGAGTAAATAAATTGTAAATCATTCCACGGTTTGAATCAGAATGTTCAGCTGAAGTGACTCATATCCCCGTAATTGAATAAACGACCGTAAATGTCTTCGAGAGAAGTCGAAATGTGAAATCTGACAGACACTTAGAGCAGAGAGGTAACGCAAGCCAAAACAAAGGAGAACAGAAAAGAGAACAACAGTGATTGTATGATCTACTGCACGGCACAGCTACAGTCTCACCAAGGTCAAATAAAGGACAGATGACAATGAAGGAATTGTTTTGTATGGATTCATAATTATTTAAGATTGTCACAATCAACACCGTAACAGTGAGGTGAAAGACGTCTCTGACGGGTTTAGTCCAGTGTCAGACCAACACAATGAGCTGTTTTGTTCCAGTCTAATGTAAATACATCAGCTGTGGTTATAATAGAAGCCGGTGTAAGAGACAGAGACAGACCTCTCCCCTCAGTGGATATGACTGAGGATTGACAGCCCAGTGTCCTCCTGGCAAATCCAGCAGAACAATAGGACTTTGTTCCTTATCACGTTCAGCATCTGTACAATTGCCATCTAATCCAGGCTCAAAGTGAGAGTACGTGTCGCAGGTACGAGAAAAAGGAAGGAACACAAAGAGCACAGAAGCCTTTTTTGGACTTTACAATCCCGTGAGGACATTCTCTGGTTCCAGCCTGTTAGGACACAGACCTCCGTACTGTAGTTGACTGTAGTTGATGAATATTGGTCTCAGGATATTGGCCAGGATGCTTAATCCCGTTGGAGGGCAAAGCTAATCAGGGAGATGAGAAAGTGTTGCACTCGCTTCTGGTCACCCCTGAAGCTGGAGGCTGAGATTGGAATAGTTGCCAAGAAGTATTGCTTAGTTGCTGTAGTGACAGATAGTGACGAAGATTCAGGACAATTTCATAAATCTGGACGGCAGTGCAATGATATTTGGCCTGAGAGATCATATCAAATGTGTATTTAGTTGGTGTATTATAGTGTGTATATATAGTGTGTTTGTACTATAATGTTATAGTACAAACATTTAGTTTTCTTAGCTGTTGGATCCAGTCAGGTCACATGACCACTGACTACAAGAGGGCAGTGACTTCTGACCTCTAATGGCAGCAACGCAAGTATCTAGGCTACATTGTGAAGAAGAAATAATAATATCTTTGTTATGACTTATTTTATGAACAATAAGTTGCCTCTTTGTCTCCTACCTGGTAGCTCCATCTCTAGGATCATTCTACCACCAATATGACCACTGTCCCCCCTCTGAACATGTCCAAACCAACTCAATCTGTCTTCTCTAGCTTTTTCTCCAAACCTTCATGTCTCTGTTGTCCCTCTAATGACCTCACTCTTGATCTTGTCCATCCTTGCGAATCTCAGGATCTTTAACTCCTCCACCTCCACCTCTGTCTCCTGTCTTGTACCTATTCCTAGTGTCTCTAATCCATCCATCATGGCTGGTCCCGCAACTGTTCTGTAAACCTTTCCCTTCACCTTAGCTGACTCTCCTGATCCTCTGTAACCTCACCATTTCAATGTTCTACCTTTCATTCACACACATATATTCTTACTACGACCACTCTTGTACTGGTCTCATACATATCCTGCACCAATCTAACATACTTCTCTGCCACTCCTCACTTCCTCATTAAAAACCACAGTCCCTCCCTTGGAGCCCTGTCATAGGCCTTTTCCAAATGTACAAAAACACGATGCAGCTCCTTCTGACCTTCTCTGTACTTCTCCATCGACATCTTCAAGGCAAATATTACAGATTTACGTCTTTAACCCTGAACCTTGACTGATCCTTGGGTTACTCTGCTATTTCTGTACTGCGTCTTATTTCCATCCACTCCGAGGTCATTCATGTGTTATACTGCAGGTGGCGTTCACAGGGTGTGGTTACATGGAGGGAAATAGATCTGGAAGAAAATGCTTTGAAGCCATTATTACAGAAGCCATTATTGCATTATCTGCATAAAATCAGAGTGTGGAAAGATTAATTATCCTTTGAAATGGTAATGATGACTGTCAACAGGGTAATTTGCCCAGAATTCACTGGGAGTCTTTAACTGAATGCGATTGTGTGACCATTTAAGTTTCATTGCGAGGATTAGTGCTGGTGATTGCGCTTTAGGATGATGGAGGAGGAAAAGGATTTTTTTCTCCTTCAAAGTAAAATAGAATTATATCATTAGTGTCTGCATACAAAGAAAGAGAGATTGTCTGAAATAATACTTGACGGAGCAGTGAATGAGCTCCACGGGACCCCCGCAGAGTTAACTTTTGACCCCCTGCATAGTCACCATACGTTGTCATCACTCCATACTCCAACGCTCTGGAGATAATGTGACAACGCCACAGCAGCTCCACGTCTTTGTCTTCCAAAACTCCACTATTACAGCTCTAATGCACAAACAAGTTACAGTAAATGTATGAACAGTCAGCAGTGATCACATTGTGAAGTGACTCCAAACTGGGAGACCAGAATATCACATGTTCCTGACAAAAAACATCAGTCCTGCCTCCAAAACACTTGAACCTGCATTAACTTCCCATCCATTATGTAACTACGGACGTCTCTGCTCCGCACCAAGGTCCCTGCATGGTTCAAACATGATCGTCCTTGTACTGTGCTATTTTTAGAACATTGACACATTATAGTGTGATCATGTTATTTCTGCAGAATATTCTTTTACTCGGCTTCTTCTGACTTCCTCCACCTTGCAGGCATTCACTCAAAGCAGGTTTCTGATCTGTCGATGACAGGGACGACAAACTCTTCACTCCTAGATTGATCTCCTTAGTTTGGGCCAAAATCACTAACTGCACTTCAGCCTGATCTCCTGCACTAAAGAATAAGAACATTCCTAACAATATGCATCATGTCAAAATGTCAACACAGAAGTAGGCGCAGTGCAGAGGTCACTAGGGGGTGATTTTACACAAGTCTTTTCCTTTCGGCTTATCCCTTCTTCAGGGGTTGCCACAGCGAGTCAACATTTTCCATCTCACCCTGTCCTCTGTATCCTCTACCTCCATGTCCTCCCTCACTGCATCCATCAATCTCCTCTTTGTCTCCTACCTGGTAGTTCCATCTCTAGGATCATTCTTCTACCAATGTATCCCCTTTCCCTCCTCTGAACATGTCCAAACCATCTCAATCTGTCTTCTCTAGCTTTTTCTCCAAACTTTTCTGTGTGTATGGTTTTACACAAGTAACGTCATAAAACAAAGCAAAGGTAGAGAAATGCAGAAGACACTGTAGTTGAACATGGAAAGTCTACATGGTTATGCAACACTGTGATGCAACACGACTGTAAAGACATTAAAAATTCAACTGAGCCACTCTCTTTCCCTCATGTCAAACATGTTAAGATTCCCATACCTGTATAGAGCTGCAGTCAGGAGATCAAATGGCCTGCAAGAGATTTCTGGATTGAAACTGTCTAAAGGTTCTCAAGTTACGACATCTCTGGCGTGCACCACTTGATTATGGCACCATTTTGTCTGTGTTTATTAGCAAAGTCTTTGTCCCGTTCTTAAACCCTACTGGTTTCTATGGGACTACATTGTTCAATGGCACTATATGTGGAAAGCAGGTTTGTTTACAACTGCTAGTTATACTGAATATATTGGATTATGCTACAATCCCCTTCAAGGCGACTCACAAGTGAAATGTTTGCACCTCTGAGGTTTTCATGTCCTAAATTAAGATGTTATGACTATGTTACATAGAGGAGTGACCCGAGTACATATTATGTGTTAAAACCAACAGAAAAAAAAATATTACTGCTATAAACCCCCATGTTGCACCACTAAACTAACATGTCAGGAAAAAAAGCTAAAGTTTTAAATTTACGTGGTGAAAAATACTGGCAGGAATTGAAGAAAGACACGTTTGAAAATCTTCTTCAACAGCCGTGTTTTTAGTTTTATCGTCATCTTCTAATTCTAATCTGCTGGAGGAGTATTGGTGGTTTATAGGGTCAATACGCTTGATATTTTTACCAGCACTTTTGTCAAATGCACCAGATCATTTCATTGTATCAAACCCAGGTAGAGTTTGACGGAGCCTGGTCTGTGGCGACTGTGTTTCCCTGTTTTTATTCATTCTTTGTTTTAATCACAGTTCACATTCATCATGGTGAGCAAAATTCACATTTAAATATCTGACCTAGAATCAGCCTCCTCCATTTCACAGACCAATAACTGCCGCTGGATGGAAGAGAGTTGAGCAGGAGGAGGATGTTGTGGAGCCACATTACCAGCTCTTTTCATCTCTGTCTCTTTTTCTTCTCTGATTCTTTTCGTCATCCCTCCCCCATTAAATCCCTCTTTTACAGACTAAACCAATCCACTGTCACTAACCCTGTATTCTTCACTATGTAGGCCTCCCATCCCCACTGTTGTTCCCTTCACACACACACACACACACACACACACACACAGCCGCACAGGGCCTGCTCTCCTCTGTGTGACCTTGACTGGCTAGCACTCCCGGGCTTGTTCTTCTCTTCTCTCCCTCTCTGTCTCCCTCCCTTTCTCTCTCTCTCTCTCTCTGTCTATCTTTCTAACTGTCTCCATCTCTTGACGCCTCCACTCCATCAGCTGCTTCTCTGTCTCTTACTTTCTGTCATTCTTCACCAAGACGATGTAAAACCAGCAAGACACTTTTCCTCTCCTCTTTCATGAATACACTGATGATGGCAGAGAAAGTAGAGGTGAAAGACATCCTTCCTCCTTCTCCTACAACTCCTACTCCTCCTTCCTTCTCTCCGAGCCGTGGAGAGTACGGCATAAAAATAACTACAGCTCTATACCAAGGTGTAGCAACAAGTTTTCTGCCTGGATCCTATTTCTCATTATATATTAAATAGTTTTTAAAAACCATAGAGTCAATATGTGGACAGGCCTGAAACCCTGCACTTTGGCTTTTTAATATAAATCAATAAAAATAGAAGACAATCTCTAAAAAAAAAAAAAACAGTTTGAATATAACTACACTTGAACCTTGATGTGGAGACAAAAAGTGTAACATTATATACTGTATATATATGAAATAAACAACTGCCAACTGACTTTTAAACCCTTAAGACTTTTCCTCTACATTTTTTCCATCTGCCAGGTTTCCACTGCTCTGTTCTGATCATAACACAGCAGTGGTGGCCTAGTGGTTAAGGAAGCGGACTTGGGCCGCAAGGTCCCCGGTTCGAATCCACCAGCTGAGGTGGATTCCAAGGTTGCCACTGAGGTGCTCTGAGCATAGCACTGTCCCAACCCACATCACAATATGGTGCAATGTGATTTGGGTGGCAGGAAACTCCCCAGGCACCACCCCTGCGACCCGGCAACGGACAAGCAGAAGAAGATGAGATGAACCCACAGAACTTCCAGTGGACTCACCACCCACAGGAAGGCTCACAGTATGGAGCAGTGTAATTTGGGCCGAGACCCAGTAATGGATTCAACACTACTCTGATTTGAACTTGTATCCAGACTGCAACCTGGATTATCACTGTGACAACTTCTTTCTCCTACAGCAGACCAGGACAAACTAAGGCCCGTGGGACGGACACGACCCACTTGGTATTATAATCCGGCCCGCCAGACTTGTCCAAATTATACTTTTCATTTCTATTATCATTATCGTTCTATTTTGAGGTTTCCCACCAATGGTCTAAAGAAGCTTAAAGGATTTCGCTTTTATTTTATACGTTACTCAAAATTTATCTTAGTTCACGGAAATACTCAGCCTTTCCCATCCTGACCTGGCATGTGACTCAAATTATAGTACCAGCTCTGGCCTACGAGACAAAATTGCCCAGACCAGTCCTACAGGAAGCCCTGGGCTGCAGGTGATCAGGTGATAATGTCCTTATTTATGGAATATTGTGCAAAGTAAAAAAAAAAAAAAAAACCCTGTTAGTATTTCTTAAGATTTTGTTCCTTTCAGATAAACAGCTTTCTTATCAGCTGCTAAGCCAGACATGGACAAACTTTTTGACTTGTTGGCCACAATTGGTACCAAATTGGACACAGGGTCTGAGTCAAGAGCAGAAAGAAGGAGCATTAATTTGAAATAAGTAATAAATGACATTTAAAAAGTCATGCAAAAAGCCTAAAATGCTATATTTAAAAAAAACCTTTATGATATCATCAACTGTTGAATTAGATAGCAATGCAGGGAAAATGGTAGACTTATAAAAATAGTTATTACAACTTTTAACTTTTATACTATTAAATAATTAATTAATTTGCGGGCCGCAATGACAACGCTGAACGGGCCGCATCTGGTCCCGGGCCTTAGTTTGCCCACGCCAGCGCTAAGCTAATCAAGTTTATTTTTTCAGTCAAACCTGACAAATCTCCGGCTTCTGCGCTACATTGTCTATATTTCTGATTGTTGTTTTTTCTTATAAACTATTGTTGCTTTTATTGCGGTGGTTGTTTTTAAATTAAATATCCGACTGTGATGTCACTAAAATAAACGACAAATGAAGCCCAATATCTACAGGTGGAATATGAAAATGCTGAATAAAACAGTTGTATTTCAATGGACCAGATCCACTGACTTTGTCATTTTTTGTCACTTCAGTTTTTTCTGTAACTCAATAAATACAATAAAAAACTGGAATTGTTGCCCATGATTTGCTTTGTGTCTAAATCATTCTTTATAATGTGACAGACGTCTCATCAGACCAAGTTATAATTTACACGTATATTTCTATCCTGATTTCCCACTTCATCCACTGCATCAGTTAAACCAGCATCTGTACCAACCGCCGGGTTTTTGACAAGTTTCTGAAAAGGCTTTGTTATCTGACGTCAATCTAAAATACATCAGGATACTAATGGTGTTCAATGCCAATTGTGATACTTCACCAATGATATTGTGCATTTTATAAAAGCACTCTTTTATACGATGTTGCCTTCACTATTTCAGTGAAAAAAAACAAAAAAAAAAACGTGCGCTCCAATCAGTATTCAAAGCTTCCTGGATGAGGAGCTCTCTTAGTGGAAGTGTTGAACAGCAGGTCTGAAGCTGTGGTTCATTGCAGGTGCTTCCACAAAGACATCTAATTGCCTCCATCGCAGCATTGTAGCCTAATCCTGAGACTCCAGCCGTCTTCTAGATGTTCCCAGAGGTTTTGTTGACAACATCCGTCTGGGTAATAAATCGGAGCTCTTTACCGTCTGACGATCCATTCACAGCTAAATAAACTTTGGCACCAGCGACTGTCACACGCTATGATTATGCTATTCCTGCCTCTATTTATACACCTTACATATTTAAAGGTCTGAGCCGTTATTCTTCGTAAAAGGAAAACAGAATTACTTGCTGCAGATAAAAGCTTTAAAGAAGGGTCAGGGTGAAACAAAACACATCATCACATCAGCAATTCTCCTTTAAAACTCTGATAGCGATAATTTCCTTATTCAAGTCAAGACACATCATCAGTTTCTTCGAGGCATTCATTAAAGAACCAACTATTTCTGTCCATTTGTCATTCATTTTTCATGCAGGTAAAATCATCCAGTGCATACCAATAAGAGGGCCAGGAGACCCACAATGGCAGCCTTTCATTCAGAGGTGAGCAGTGGGGGGTGAGCTCTACTATATAGGAATCCTATTACTGAACCATAAACCCTGCTCTGACTGACTGGTGAGGAGAGAACATCTAGGGGTTAGGGCTGGGTTAAAAAAAAACAAAAAAAAAAAACGATTAATCGATTTTAATTGATTTTTTTGTTAATAGGACAATATCGATTCATAAATCCAAAAATCTATCTTTTTTTTCCCTTCTTTTCCCAACAACTTTACATGAACTCATGCACGGTGGTTACGTTTGAGTAAAACAAATGTAAAAACAACATGGCACTAAAATCTAAAATCTAAAACTAGAGTCTGCCTTGTAATTTTGGGTCATGCGTAAAAAATGCATGATGGATTCATATGACTGCCTTGAGTAAATTTGTGATGGAAATAAATGTAAAAAAATAAACTTTTTATTAGCAAATGGATTAAGTTTCAGCTTTGATTCTTCTGAGAATAACGTTGGTACCGATCTACAATTGATATGACAAAAGCTGAATCGAAAACCAAAGCGAATCGTGAATTGAATCGAATCGAACCCTTGTGAATCGATTTAGAAAATTTGAATCAATACCCAGCCCTACTAGGCGTTACGTTCTTCTTCCTCTACTCCCTACATTAGAGAGCGTCTCCTCACTCACCAAAAATATTGTAACACAGCAGAGGTTCTGTAGAACAGATGTCAAGAGGCTCAGTGTGGAATATCCAGTATCTTCACCTGAGGATCTGGGCTTTACTCCAGATGGAACGTGCCATTCCACCAAGCGCTGACAAAGAACGTGCGTTGCTCTCAAGGCAATGCTTACATTCACCAATTAGCGTTTGACAACTGATGCTGATTAAAATGTAATTTGTTTATTGGTGAGTGGTAACAAACCAAATTATTACCCAATTATACAGTAATGTGATCTGACAATTCTTTCTGGTGTAGTCTGATGAAGACCCAAATGATTGGACTTATCCTCTGGGGACAGCAATGGCAGATGTTATGAGATATGTGCCTGGGACCAAGCAGAGGGAGGACAATTCCTCAACCTTGGGGTGCAGTTAAATCCAGGGACTTTATGAACCATTAGATTCTGCAACGCAAATGATCAATTAATTTGTCGTTAACTTGAGGGAAGGGAAAGATTTACAACAGTTACCCCACAAGCCCTAATGGATGGGATTATAGACGGGGTCATGGGAATTTTGCTTGTCTTGACAATTTTACTTATTTTGCAAGGGTTTAGAGGGCGCTAGAGTGGCAAAGATTTTGGCTTACACACTGGCCTACAGAAGGTTCTTGGTTTGAAACCAAAGTTCTCTATTTAAAGTTGGGATCCTACAGGTTAGGTAAAAAAAAAAGGTAAAAATATGTCATAAAACTTTACTAAATTAATTTGTGGACAATCCCTGTAGTGGTGGACAACAAAAGAACAAGGATATGGATGTCCCTTAGTACTAGCCAACCAATATTATTTTAGCCAGTATTTATATAATTATATATCATCTGTAAGAATCATTATCCGTTTTGCCTCCAAAAATGAGAACCCTGGGTTTCGTGAAATAATATGGACCCCAAAAATACTTGTCACTAGATGGCAGCATTGCAGTTAATTTTATTAATCTATTTTATAGGGGTGTGACGATTCACTCACATAACGATCCGATTCATGTCTCGATTCACAGGCTACGATCCGATTCAGGAACTATTGATAAAAAAATATTAAACGATCGATCCAGTTCGATCCGATTTGGTTCAGTTCGATTCAAAACAATTTATTTGCACACCCCTACTATTTTATTTTTCAAGGTTCTGTATGCAAATGCTGGTGCTTGATACTTAGACGGCAGTCTGCTCAAAATAAATAAATCACAATAACTACATTGGTATCAACTGATATCGAGATCAGGAATTAAGTGTTTAGAAAATATCCGCATTTCGAATATCGCAAAAAAATAAATATTGGACAATCTGTTAGGGAACTGTTCCGGTATAGCGGCTGCGGACTCAAATGCAGACAAAAGATCAAAAGGAAGAACAGTTTGTTTAATTTCAACAAAAGGAGACTCCACCAGGGAGAAAAATTCCAAAACACAAAAAAACTTAAAGTGTCCAAAAAACGGGTTCGGTCTACGCTGAACAGGCAGGGGCAGAACAGCGACTGCAGGAGCAGCGTTTAGACAGCAAACAAATCCAAGATCTACTCTTGTCGCGTAGTTAATGTAAAATAAAATGGTGCAAAGATTGAAAACAGTTGATGTTGATATTGAACTAACGTAAAGATTGAACTATTAATGTGCTAATACATAGCTTTCCTGTTTAAGGGGAATTATATAGGACTATGGTGAATTAGAGTAGCTTTGCTCCTCGGTCTGGTTACTACGTAGTTTTTTTTTTTTTTACTCATCAACTGATAGCCCAGTTCTACAACTTTCCTCTTCAGATAACAGATTTATTTGACGTAACGACAGAAACAATTAAGCGCCGTCCCAGAGGAGACTTCTTAGTGCGGCTCCTTCATGCCAGACATAAGTCATTTAATTGGTGAGGGATTCGGACTCTGTTCCAAAGCCAAGGCAGCCATCAAAGTGGAGCTACAGCGAAACTGACAGTGTTATTATATATCAGGTTCAAGTGATGGATCGTGTGGGCTGCCAGGGAGAATGATGCATCGCAGAGTAAATTTAGAAACTCTTGCCAACTATGTCTCAACATTTAGAAGCACCTGAAGAGGTGAAATAAACAAGGTAACGTTTTAGACCGGCGCGAAACAAAATGAAATACTTGACTAAAGCTAATCCGAAGCCAAATGATGTCACTTACAGTAGAGCGCAGGACTTGGCAGAAGTTCAACAATGATTTGATTTGGACAATTGACCCAACGTACCAGGGGAAAGAGGACATGAAGCTGTGACAACATGTGGATTCGCTGTAATTGTACGAAACGTATCCGTCCAACACATTAATGACACCGTCCTCAAATAAAAGCATTTTCAACTCTTTCTCTTTGACAAATGAAAACCACACTTTGTTTCATGTCTTGGCTCCAGTTGAACGGAGAGAAACCAGTAAATGTCCCTTTTGGACTTCTACAGATAATTCACCATTTAGTCACTGAAGCAGAGCCAATTCAGTCAGGCTGAAAGATTTGTCTCACTGGTGTTTTATGTTCTGAAAACAGAGACTCAGACACTTGATTGCGTGGACAACAAGGCTGAGTTTTCTGTCACATCACTGGTGTTGTATCACACACTGACATTGACCATTTTAAACACTTATTCTACCTTTCTTTATCAGTTTCTTTGTCTTACCTCTTGTGTTTCCCCATAAGTATCCACATTTCTTTCTCCAGTCTACACCTTTCCATCCACCCTGTGTTTCACTCTGTTGACGATTGCTCAATCCTCTCCACCTGTGTCTCGTTAGAACCACTTCCTGTCTGTCTCTATACGATCACCTGCTCTTTCCTGCTCCCACAGCCGGTGTTGCCTCTTTGGTTTTACCTGTCTTTCCTACCAGTTTAGTTTTTCTTCTTCTCCGTCCAGTGAATGACCCACTTCTGTGTTTGACCGTGTTTTTATTCCATGTGTCCTGATCCTAACTATTTGTATCATCAATGCTCTGGAGAACTTGTCCTATGTCGTCCTCTACAAGAACCTGACCTGATCCATTCTCTAGTTGATGTTCTTGATTTAAAAAATATTTGGGATCAAATAATATTCCACTGAATTAGATGTAGAAATGACCTACCTAGGAGACAAATACTTTCAATCAGGCATGGGCAGAGTACGGGTGGTTTGGGATTTTCTAACTTGGCCTGACAACCTGTCCAAATTAGAACAATTCTAAAAACATATTAGCCTTTATCCCAGACTTCTACATAACATTTTTCTTAGGTCACATTAACACTTCATCTGTCTGCTGCAGACCTGATTTCTTCAGTCAAACTGTTTGAACACTTCTACCTTAAATGCACTAAAGGAGAGTGAGGTAAAACCAGGGCTTTAAACCAGTTTAGGAGCAAAAATAAAAACCAGAAACATAAAATTTAGCTTTTTAATTTTATTTTTATTTTTATTTTGTTCTTCATTCTTTCGTTCTCCTAAAGAGTCTATGGTAGCCAAAAATTTTTTGACAATTAGTCAGAACAGAATCTGTAATTTAATGTTTCTGATTTTGGGTTCCACCATGACACTGACGCCCCTGAAACGGTTAGAGCAAAAATATTGTTTCTGGATCATTTTAAGAGACAAATGACTTTGATTGTGGTGTTAACTGGTTATCATTGTTTTTAGATGTTTACAAGTGTTTCTATTGTGGAACACAAATAAATAAATATCTGGTTTGGTTTCTGTTTCAAGCAGAATGGCAAAAGTTTCTGGTTTTCGTTCCTTGAACTGGTTTGAATCCCTGGGTAAAACTAATTGGGTCTTAACAAAAGTAACAAAGTCTACTTTAAACTTGGCCTAACTATTGGGCACAAACACAGTGAAGACAAAATACCACAACTGCATTGTTGCCAGTGATACACAGCTTGATGATAACAGCCCAAATGTATACGTTGAAGAAACCAGAGGCCATTATAAAGGTGATTGGAATCTGACCATTTTCAATCCATCCGTCTTCGTCCACTAGTCCGTTTCTGGGTCAGGGGGCCAACAGTCTCCATGACCATGACCTCCATGATTACACTGTCCCATCCTGGCCACTCATGAATCTTCCTCCAGTTGGTCAAAGGAGACACCGTCTCCAAAAGGACCAAAGGGCCACATATTAAATTGGAAAATGCAAAATAAGTTACAAACCTGGGTAAACCATGACCTTAATCACACATAAAAGTGTCATTTGACTTTGTGATTTATTACATTTTCATCCTTATGAGTGTTATTAAATTGACTAGAGTACGCTTGACGGTCAGAGTTTCTGCGGAAATGTCTTTTAAAGACATAAAATCAAAGTCTGCCGCTGTAATCTAAACAGCAGTGAACTGTCAAACGGTGTTTCACGGTGTGTGTAACGATAAATCATAGACTGTCTGCTACTGTTTAATTTCTCACAGACGGACGTTGACTGTTTTCCAACATTGAGAATTGATCAGAGTGAGCATGGGGACGGCAGTATGACAGCAGCAGACAGTGGTTGTAATCACCAGGCTCACATGAGACTGACTTTTTTGACCTCACTACTCTTTTAATCTTTTAAGGCCATAATCGATATGTCCCTGGTAGACCTTTTTCACTCCTCCTGCCACTCCACCTTGAGACGCGGTGTGCATTTAAAAGGCACAGCAGGAGAAAAAAAAGAACATCTACTCACGTAAATCCATTAGAGTCGTGTCAGTGTCACTGCTGAGGTGCTTACTTAAAGGATCAGCATTAAAAAAAACTAATGGGTTTCTTTGCACCGGTAATATTTTCCCCACAGTACTTTAATTGTGTCTAACAAAAAACATGGTGGTTTCGACTTCAAAGCCTCTGGGTCAGGTTGAAGCAGACGAAAGGTGCGGGAAGAATGATGCATAAAATCAGGATTATCCCAGCTGGGTTTATGTGGTCCAGTCCACTGCTGAGCAATTGTTGCTATAGCTGGGTTTGTGTTCCGTCCACGTCGAGTCTGGAGACTTGAGTTTCGGCAGAACGTTTGAGCAACACTTAAAGATCATTGATTTCCACTTAAACATTCATGCAGCGTCTTCCCTGCGTCACATGAGCAGCAGTTTCCACAGTCAGCACCCAAATCACACTGCACTGCAATACTGTGAGCCTTCCTGTGGGTGGTGAGTCCACTGGAAGTTATGTGGGTCGGGGCACCTAGCAGCTGGTGGATTAGAACCTGAAACCTTCTGGATCCAGGTCCTCTTTCTTACTCGCTAGGCCACCACTGCTGCCCTACCTGAACATCTGAGTAAAAATGTGTTAAATGTATTACCTAGACCTTGTTAGTGACTGGATCATCCATCCATCGGGCAAGAGTCTGACCAGCTACACCCTGACACCCCAAGTATTGGGTCATTGGGTTTCCTCCCATCACCACCACTTATAGCACGTTGGTGGTGAGCCCACTGGGATCGGCCCTAACTGGGATTTGATCTTGCTCACTGTGGAGTCTCACACCAATGGAAAAGACATTGATCCTGGGCCAAAGAGCCACTGAGTGGATTAGTTTCCTAAAAATATTTCAAGTCTATTTAGTGAAATGGAAGAGAAAATGTAGAGGCTTCACTGGTTCTGTTGCTCTTCGTAAATTCGTTCAGTCAGATAGTAGCTTAATTGCATAATTCAGTAAAAATGTATTCCTTATCTTCATTAGCTCATGCATCATCAGCTTATGGTGAGCCAACTGGGCTGGACAGTGCTATGCCCAGAGCACCTGAGTGGCAACCTGGCACCTAGTGGATTAGAACCTGAAGTCCTGCAGACCCAAGTCTGTGTCCTAAACCACTAGGACCCTACTGCTGCCCTCAGTAAGAATTGTTAGCGTTTTTTTTCTCTGATAATGAAAACCTGATAAAACAATCCCTGGTTTTTGTTCTTTTGATGATACTGTTGGTCATTGTTACTATTATTATAACTTGGCCACATTTAACAATATTGGTTAATATCTGAATGGGACATTACACTTTGGACAGTCTTGAATATCAGCAAAATGTTTTACCATCATTCCCACCAAATAGTCTCCAACAACGAATCATTAACTTGGTCATTCATCTTCTACCACTGAACACCATCCAGAAGGAGCCAATCTCAGCAGTCCGCCAGTGAGGGAGGGGTTCATCCATCACAACCAACCAACACTGATGTCTATGGTTAAATTAAAACGAACAAACTTCGAATTAAAGAATCTGGCACATCTAAAACAAAGAATGCAAGAACAAGAATGAAACCAACAAACCAGTTCAGACTTTGTGGGATTCTCAGCAAACACAACATTCCAGTTTACTTCAAACCGGGCAACACACTCAGACAGAGGTTGGTACATCCCAATCCCAATGACAAAACCCAAAGGAAAACCTTAACAATGTGGTGTATGCAGTTCACTGCAGTGAAGAATGTTCAGGTTGGTAAATTGGTGAGACCAGACAACAACTCCACAAACACATTGTCCAACACAGGGGGGCGACCACATCAGGACAGGACTCAGCAGTTCATCTCCATCTCAATAAAAAGGGAAACTCTTTCAAGGACTCAGATGTGCATATTTTGGACAAGGAGGACAGGCGGAGAGGAGAGAGGAGTAAAGGAGGCCATCAATGCCCATCTAGAACAACCAACCTTGAATAGAGAGTGAGGTCTGTGTCATCAATTGTCTGCTACAAACCATTCTGCCCTGAGATCTCATACTAGAAAGTTGAACTGCTCATCAACACCACAGCAGTCTTCTCTATACGGGTGAGACAACGACTCCCATTCACATCTGGACATGTTATGATGTGAATGATAAAAGAAGTTGTGACCAAAACAACCCTTCAAACCTTTGTCCAGTGGTGAAGGGTCCTTTTGGTCCCATCTGTCTATTACTTCCACTTGATCCATACCCATATCAACAAATGAACTGACCAATAGAATGGCTAGGATTCCATCATCAATAATGCAACTATGATTGATTAGGACATATTTTCTCAGTGAAGACAACAACAATTTAACCAGTCCGTGGTTAAATTGGTCCGTGGCACAGAAAAGGTTGAGGAAAACTGCTCTAGACTCTAGAACTACTTCCCTCCGACATCAACCAGAAACTGATGAAGTTCCTCAGTTGGGGAATGAAACATCTTTCAACTCCAAGAAGAAGTCCAGTTGTTGACAACTATTTTTTTAAAAATATAAAGTCCTGGATGAATGAGAATCTTCCCAGAGAGCAGAGCAGATCTCTGTGTAACAGGAGAGCTGACCATCAGTTTACTTCACGGCCGCTTTCATGAATCGATACATTTAATTTACACCTTGCTTCCGTGTCGACTGTAGGTGACTCACACACCATCATTTAAACATTCATACAGTTTTTCCCACCACCCATCTGTCATGGTCGTGCACCGGCTGCCAAGACGTTGACAGGCGCAAGTGTCTCGTGTCTTGCCAAGTCCTGATACATCAGCATAAGCTGGTGACCTTTAAAGGTAACACCGTGGACTAATTCAGCCACGGCTGTTCAGAGAAATGAAGAGGACGGAACATATTGCCAGCATGTGTGGAGAAGATTGAGAGAAGAATGGATCCTGTGAAAAAGTCACTGGCTCTAATATGAGTTGATGTGTCTTCTGGCATCACAGCGCGTCTTCTAACAGCTTAGCCTCGTCAAGAACACTCAACAGATGTTTCACTTCCTCAGTGCACTAATGAAGATCCAGCTCCTCCAGAAACTGAGGCATTTACACCGGAACAATCAAAAAGATCTGACGACACAGTTGGTCATGGAAGCTGCTGTGGTACAAGGAGGTGATCCACTGGATTACCTGGTTCTAGATGTTCAGGACCATCGGGTTAAACAGAGTTAACGGCATTTCTCAAAGGTCCATTACATCTGTGACAGCTCCACAGTCCTGATTACAGTTACTATTCAACTCACATGTCAAACTGAGGCCCGGGGACCACATTTGGTCCACCGTGTGATTGTATTTGGCCCAGAACATCATATCAAATATATATAACAGTTAGCACACTGGTATGTAGCCTATATGTACTGACCCGATATGTAACATTAGCACTGTTATAGCATGTACATTTTGGGTATTTTTTTTTCTTGGCCTATGAAAACATTTACATTAATATGGAACTTAAAAATGTAGAGACAATGCGACATTGCGACACAAATGTATTTTCTATGTGTTTATAATATTAAATATTGGATGGAAGTGGTGTCCTAGTGGTTAAGGAAGTAAACTTTGTTATGCAAGGCTCAAGGTTCCAATCCACCAGCTGCCAGGTTGCCACTGTGGTGCTCTGACCATAGCTCCGTCCCGACCCACATAACTTCAGGAAGGCTCACAATATGGTGAAATGTCATTTGGGTGGCACCAGCCTCCCCTGTGACCCGGCAACAAACAAGCAGATGAAGATGAACGAAGGAATGAATGTCAAATATTGGTCTTCACTATGGCCCAGAGACAATGTCTCCATCTTTGGGCCATGACTCCAGGGTTCAACTCCCAGGTTAGGTGGGTTCACCACCTGCAGGAAGGCACTGTACTGTGGGATGATGGGGATTTGGGTGGCAATTATGGAGACCACTGCCCCTGTGACCCTTTGACGAGAAAGTGGTTGAAAATGGTTGGATAATTAATATTAATTATTATTAACATATTTGTTGTTCCAAATGGCAGCAGTGGTAGCCCAGCAGTTAAGGAAGTGGACCTGAGCATAACACCAATCCGACCCACATAACTTCCAGTGGGCTCACCATCCACATGAAGACTGACAGTATGGTATAGTGTGATTTGGGTGGCAGTGGTGGAGAACACCTGTGACCTTGTGATGGATATTATTTATGTTAAGTTTTACCTGTAAATTTTTTCACAATTTCTTTTGGTCCACTGTGAATTTTAGTTTGATGCCTGTGGTTTAACCAATACATGACCTAGTAAATCAATATTTAATGATCTGTCTATCATTCTATCTGTCTGTCTGTCTGTCTGTCTGTCTGTCATCAAATAATTTTCAGGATGGAACCTGATTGTTATTGAAAGCATAGCCACTGTGTGAAAAAACACAAAGTTGTGCGACTACAATCACAATCGTGAAATTAGGTATTTTGCAAATTGTGACCTTAATGGTTTTCTAACAGCTTTTCCAACGTTTTAAACGTTAACAAAAAAAAGCTAAGTCTGTAGAAGACCTTTTCCATCTCCTTCTACTTCAACCTGGAGCCAATCAAAACCTAATCCCAGAGACAAAGCCACAAATCAAACTCAATCCTGACCACTGATCACTTTTGATTATCCAATTAAGCCACTCCTCAATCTGCACGTTTTTCTAACCACTTCCAACGCACACACACAAAAAGCAATACCATTTGTGACCACTAGGGATCCAGTGGATGACCTTCTCCCTGTAAGGCAAGAATGCTAATCACCGTGCAGCCATATGGCCCCGTGTCGGACTTTTTCCTCTCACTGACAGATCGCAGTGACCTAGAGGCAGCAACACTGGGTTGAAAACAGTGGAATTCCACCTTTACATGGGAAGCCTGGTCAGTGGTCGGTCAGTGGTCGGTCAGTGGTCGGTCAGTGGTTGCAGGAGCGTCTGCTCCTCCGTGCTGTTCTGTTACCGTCAACCATAACAGTCTATTTTTACAAACGTCCACAGTCAGAGGCTGCTCTCACTCCCATCATTGTTCAGCCACGGGCTCTCCTCCTCCCTGATGCTGCACACACACCATCACACACACACACACACACACACACACCATCACACGACAACATTGACAGTCTGTGTGTGTGGTGACATCACATTATCTCACATCACATGGAAATGAACAAAAAAGGCTCCTCCCACTCTGCCTTTTTTGCCTACTCCCAGTCCCGCCCCTCCCTCGGCCAAACTGCCGACCCTCCCCTCCCTGTCCCCGGGCAGCAGCAGGTGTTATTCTGGGGGAACCTGCGCTGAGAGACTCATTGGTGGCACTTAGAGCAAGGGGGTCGAATGTGTCTTTGAGGTGGGAGGGAAGGAAGGAAGGGAGGGAGAAAGGGAGGAGGGGGAGGCAAAAAAAAAAAAAAATCACGCCTTAAAAACACGTGGGAGAGATTACTCAAATCTGCCTCCTGTCTTCGCGCCTCTGGTGTCACCTCTACTCTCCGCTGGTGCTGCTGGTGCTGATGATGGACGCGTGTCGCTGCTGATAATCAGCTGCAGCCCGATTCCTTCATCAGGGTTATTGCTCGATGCTGGAAAACCACCGTAAATCACTGTAACCGCTGTCTTTGACCTTGTGCCGTGTTAAGTGGCTTCAGAGCTGGGCAGAAGTCAAAGAGTCTGCACGGGTCTCCGTCTCTCCACCTGGACGGTGCTGGACGGGGCAGAGACGGTAAAGAAACCCCCCCACACCTCCTGGAGGCAATTAACTGCCCTGCTATTACATAATGACAGGCTACACTTTCCACCAGCAACACTGGTCCACGCGCTTCCTTAAGGGTAGACGTGAGGCGTGGGTAGGAAAGGAGAGAGAGTGGAGGAGGTGGTGGTGAGGAGTGTGTGTGGGGGGGACAACAACACATCCACACCTCACGCGCGCACGTGCACGGACGCGCGCGCAGCGGGTCGAAAATGAAACACCTTGAAAGTGTCAGGATGAGGCAACGACACTTGTCCACGGCGTCCCTGTCTCTCTGTCTCTTACCTTTGCTGTTGCTCCCCTCTTCCCGGTTGAGATACATGGCTGTGCTTGGACTCCAGGCAGTCGGACAGAGTAGGAAATGTCACTCAGATAAGACTCCCGTGTCCTGACGCTCGGCTGCTTGTGTCTGGAGACCACACCGGCCGTGTGTGTTGCTTCTTTCTTTTTTGTTGTTGTTGTTGTTGCTCCTCAACGGATTCTCCGCGCTCCTCCTAGTGGATAGGTAGACTGAGCAGTTTGAGACTCTCTCCGTCTCCCTCCCCTCTGCTCGCTCTCCTCCTCTCTCTCTCCTCCCTCTCTCCCTCTCCGCCTCTTACTCACTCCTTGTGGCTCAGAGGACAAAATGGGGAGAAGTGACTTTTGTCAGCTGTGTGAAGAAGAAGTCTGGAGTCATTCGGCGTGCAGCTCTGCACGAACACTGATTTATCCATTTAATAGTAGCCCCGTTGCATAATCAGAGCCAAGTCATTACTGCCTCAGAGTCACCATGATTGTAATTACACTGTGATAGAACAGATATGACTTTGGGCTTTTGACTAATAGTAATTACTTCATTATTCCAACATGTTTATGTTCTTTTATTTCAAATCCATCCTATTAGTTTTCTATTAAGGATGAATGATGTCGACTGTGGTTGTAGTTGGAGGAAAAGACTTTCAACCCGACGGGATGGAGAATATGTCATAGAGCAGTGGTCCCCAACCACTGGGCCGGGGACCGGTACCGGTCCGTGGGTGAATTGGTGCCAGGCCGCAGAGAAATAATGTTTCCTTTTGGCCCCATCTGTCTATTACTTCCAGTTGATCCATACCCATATCAACAAAAGAACTGAACAATAGAATGGCTAGGATTCCATCATCAATAATGCAACTATATTTGATTAGGAAATATTTACAAGATAACTGTACCGGTTTAGTAGCAGAAAGTTATAGGCTGTGTGCACTTGAGAAATTATTGTTATGCCCATGCACAGTTAATTGGGGTAGGAAGATTTTATAGGTAGGAAAATATTTTAGAACACCGGAAATGTAATTTCATTAAGGGGTATTTATCTGTCACAACTTAACTACAGGTCGGTGAAAAAAGTACGAGACATTTAATTGGTCCGTGGCGCAAAAAAGGTTGAGGAACACTGTGATGGAGCACAGGTGTGAAACTGATGCTCGTGGGCCCAATCTGGCCCAGGTTCTAAATGTATTTGGGCCATGTGGCCATGACATTTTTGCCAAGTTAATCAAAATTCACATTAAAAAATAACTTGAAAACACTACAGCTGGTTGCCCTTATTTATTCATCTTCACCCACTTATTTATTACCAGGTCTCAGGGGTAGCAGTCTCCACGAATGCCACCCAAATCACACTACTCCACACCTGAGTGTGGAGTAGTGTGGCCACTGTGGGTGGTGAGGCCACTATGCTTGAAGCACGTCATTAACAACCAGGCGGATGGTGGAGTCAAACCTACACCCTTGCCAACATTTGGGTCCTTAGCCTTTACATTACACGGTCATGGAAAAATATATCAGACATTGATCTCCTCAATTTCTTGTCCATTTTAATGTCTAGTACAACTAGAGGTATGTTACCTGAAGAAAATAATGGGCAAGAAAACATGGAATGCCTTTGAAACACAACAAAAAAACAGAACAATGCCTTAATGATGTAAAACTGTTGTTATTTTGTTTCCTGTCCAGACCAAAACCATAGAAAATGGATAAATATCAGCTCTGTTATTACACTCATGATTTATATTCATTGTTCTCATTATATTTGGCCAAACAAATGTGGAAGGAGTTGAAGAAACAGCAGGGTGGACTGATGTTTTAGATGAGAGAAGAGAAAAACAGACACATTTCCCATCAGATTTTCAACTTTGTCTCAGTTTTTACTCTGGTGATAGATTTATTCTCATTTATTGTTCTAAGTAATTAATCACCTCTGTAGAATAAATGATGATTTTGTAAAAGTCAATTCATTGGAGCACAATGATTGATGGCAAATGTTGAGTTGAGAGTGTCCTCCAAAAAGTCTTTCTAACCAACGTCAGGTTAAACCTCCTACCTTTGTGTCAAACTCTGCAAGATAAACAAAAACAAAGAATAATCAGTTGTAATTTAATTAAGTGATATTCACATTGTCCAGAACCAGAGGATGTGAATCAATTGTCCCTTGACAAAGACACATGGACAATATCAAATAATTATTCTTATCCTTTCAGCATGTCCCTTTTTCAGAGTTTGCCACTGCAGGTCAACGTTTTCCATCTCCTCTGTATCTTCTACTCTGACTCCAACTACCTCCATGTCCTCCCTCACTGCATCCATCAATCTCCTCTTTGTCTCCTACCTGGTAGCTCCATCTCTAGGATCANNTGTCCAAACCATCTCAATCTGTCTTCTCTAGCTTTTTCTCCAAACCTTCCTGTCTGTGTTGTCCCTCTAATCACCTCATTCTTGATCCTGTCCATCCTTGTCTCTCGTAAAGAGAACGCACAATATCAAATTGTAAATAAAATAAATGCATTTATCAGTTATTATCTTAATTAGTTACTGTTCTGTTAGAACACTCTGGGAACATGTGCCTGACTTTGGAGCTAAGCAAGACAGTTTCACTGCAGTGTATCTGTGTTAACAGGTACAGTACACACTTACATGGTTGTAAAATACATATTTCCCGCCCCTCCCTTCCTGTCTGTTTTCTGCATGGGTCAGCTTATGACCCATGCACCTGGATCTGGCAGACAGAGAGGGTTCATTATGAGAAAGTGCTGCGTCTCTGTGAGGTCACATACTGGAGCTGGAAGTCTGCTCTCCTTGACTTTGCACCGTCACCTTCAGTTTGTCAGACAATTTGCTACACGTCCATTAGTGCAAACCTTTTTAACCAACCACAGTATGTATGACTTCTTTATACATTATTGTAATAAATCATTCATTATGTGTTTTTATATTTCATTAATAGGTTATTATTAATTGGGCTAAGTGTGTGGTTTGCACCTGCAGTTGCAAAGACTGCCACCCAAATCACACTGCTCCATACTGTCAGCCTTCCTGTGGGTGGTGAGCCCGCTTGAAGTTATCTTGGTCTGGGTGGTGTTATGTTCAGAGCACCTCAGTGGCAACCTGGCAGCTGGAGAAGTTGAACCTGAAGGACTCAAGTCTGCTGCCTTCAATGCTACGCCACCAGTGTTGCCTTTACATTATACCTTGAATTCTTCAATATCATGTCCATTTTAATGTCTAGTACCACAAAGGTATGTTACCTGTGTAACATGTAACATGTAACAAGTCTGCGTGGGCAGAGATTTTTAGAATAATCAGAATAAGGTATTCACACTAGATGTTTTTTTTTGTTTCAACATTTATTTTGACTATGGAGAACCATTGGATGTCAGATTTACATGCATGTTGTATAATGTTACCCACTAGGGGCAATGATGGCCTCCGATCCTGATGGTTACAGGTTCGAATCCGTGCACAATCACTTTCTTAATGAATGTTAAGTTTGGGGAAGTGGTGGCCTGTTGGTTAAGGAAACGGACTCGGGTCAGTACAGTTTCAATCCAACAGCTGCCAGGTTTCCATGAGGTCCAACTGAGCATGGCATCATTAAGTTAATGTCTCTGTGATTGGTGCGAAACTCCAGCCTTCACCTCCTGGGCAGGTTTGAATCCCGATTAGGGCAGTTGGACTCATGGTGGGCTCGCCACCAGCAGGAAGGTACGGTGTGGTGCAATGTGATTTGGGTGGCAGTTGTAGAGACTGCTGCCCTGTGACCCAGTAATGGATAAGTGAGTGAAAATGGACGGAACCTGGAACAAAGTGTCCATATGGTGATAATGTCGGAAACGTCTCAATTTTACTATTTCTAGCGTCTAATCAAATTAGATTTTATACTAATAAAAATGTAAAAAAAAAAACTATAAAAATAAAAGAAGTCATCTTGACACCAAGCTTTGCCCCAGGTGCCGATTATCTCTATCAATGACACGTGTTCTGGAGTGGTGTGGTGGTGCAGCGGGCCGCTGTGGAGGAAAGGATGTGCATCATGTGATGGTGTCTGAGCTGAAGCAGTGTCACCGCTACGTAGACGGTGTCCAAATAAGATGCAGGGATGAGATTATACAATATTTATATTCATCGTGTCGGACTTTACACTCGGGCAGCTTAGAGAGAGGGACAGTTTGTACGTGACCTTGACTTTGTCCACAAGGAAAAAAAAAAATCCAGTTTCAGAGCATTCAATCAATTATTGTTCCTTCTTGCTCTCAGAGCAAATTTCTAATTTGTGATGGGCATTTCATGTAACTTGAAGCTGGTGGACTGTGACACGGAACATTATGAAATGACTGGGATGAATTGCGGTGCAAATCAAAGGGCGCTACGCTGCGCTTTGGAAGAAAATGGTTTACCAGACTGAAGACTGTGGGAATTTTTTAGGGTTTCTTCTTCTTCTTCTTGCATCGCAGTCACAGAATTTCAGCAACTGGTGCTGCTGATAACACACCAATATAAAACGAGATGACAAATATCGCGTCCAGTCAGGCGAGCCTGTTGGGTTTATTAGATTCCTACTGTAGATACAACGTGCGATAACATAACAAACGCTTTGTCTGTGTTTGTCAAAACATCCTCCAGTGATCTGCACTTGATATTTTCTTTTATTGTCAATGGAAATGCAGGCCATGCAATGAGATGACTGTTAAGAAGCCTTTGCAATTTGTTAACACAATTCTCCGTGGACTAATTTACCCACCCACTACTCCCCTGCACCGGCATCATTGTCACTGATTCATCTGTCTCCACTGGTATCTATAAATACCGCCCACTCTCCTCTTCAAAAACCTGATTCCCATTGATTTAGTGACCTATATACACATAATCACCATCCACTCCTTTCCTCCTGCTCTCTGCTCCTTCCATCGATGCTCCCTTACTGTCCCCCTCCTTCCTCCCTTCCCTTTTTTTCCCCTTCCCTGCCTCGGCCTCCTAAGGAACCTTCAAGGCTAATCATAATAACAGCGTAGTCTCCAGTCATGACAGATTGAAGGGGCTTTTTAATCAGTATCATCAGAATTGTCACTAATTTAAAATTCCAGTCAGTGGAGTGAACGTGGAGATGAGTTGATTCCGGGAATTAGCTGCTTGTGTGTAAACATTTGAGATGGGAGTCAAATGAAAGAGGAGTCTCGGAGCAAGACGTAAGATTCAATATGAAATCCGACTCTGGCTGAAATAAGACCTGGACGTGGCACTAAAGCTGTCTGTTTGTTTGGGTCCAAAGGATAATACACACAGATGCTGCTGGAATGAAACCAAAGGACGAGGCTGCAAATAGAAACCTGAAACAGGAACTGTGAACAATAATGGTGAATAATAAACAGTAGTAAACTCCAGGGAATCAATAGGAAAGAAATAAAAATAAGTCTATCATTCCAGAGTCTATGCAGTCATACCATCAATAAGGGTTGTAAATTTTATATATATATACACAAACACACATATATATGTATTTATATGTGTGTCTGTGGTTGTATTTGTGTACAAATGTTTACTATAGTACTTTAAAAATGTGTCAGGTGAAATATTTTTTCTGTATGACATAACAGTAACAGTCAAAAACAGTAACAGTCTGAAAAAATATCCAGACAAATATCCTCAGCACCTCAACAGCTGAGGATACACCTGAAGAGAACAATGTACATCAGTTTAATTCTACTGTCTTCGTGCCGTGGAACTGTAGCTCTACTGTAAGCACACACTGACACCTAGTGGCTCCATGAGGCAACAAGTATCGATTCACTCAACTGCAGACTTTGTTGTTGTTCTGTAGTCTTTTTTATTTTATTTGTTAGCGTCCTGGTATATTTTAAACTATTACTAACACTACTACTACTACTACTACTACTACTACAGCTGCTGCTTTTCCTATAGCTACTAGTACTCTTACTTCTACTACTACTATTTCTATGACAACTGTTATGTTACTACTTTTGCTAATACTACTTACTACTACTATGACTGCTACTGCTACTATTACTACTGAACTATGAGTGCTGCTGCTACTACTACTGCTACTACTGCTGCTGCTGCTACTTCTGCTGCTACTATTAGTACTTCTACTCCTCCTACTACTGCTGCTACTACTACTACTACTACAACTACTACTAGTGTAACTGCTACTACTGCTGCTACTACTAATGTAACTGCTGCTACTCCTATTACTGCTTCTGTCACTAATACTTCTACTTCTACTACTGATACTACTACTACTTACAGTATATAACAACAACAACCAAAACTACTATAATCACTAATATCACATATACTACTGCTTCTAACTACTACTACTAATAATAATAATAACAATAATTTTGTGTGGCATGGGTGAGATGGAAAATAAGGAAGCAGACTTGGGTCCACAAGGTTTCATGTTCTAATCCACCAGCTACCAGGTTACCACTGAGGTGCTCTGATGACAGCACCGTCCCAATCCTGCCCCTAAGACTTGACAATGGATAAGAGGATGAAGATGAATGAATAACAATAATAATTATAATAACAAAGGGACATTTATGGAAATAAGTAATTCACAATATTTCCAACTGACAAAAGATGCCAAGGGATGTGCTGTTAAGTACATGGCTGCCAATAAATGTAGTCGTTCAGTGACAGTGTGTAATGATACAAGTAAATTCTAGAGGGCGAGGGCAGATACAGAGAATGTTTTGTCCTCTCCAAGGATGGGTGCTTGGAGCTAATGACTGTGGAGAGGGAGTTTATGTGAGCGGAGAGGCGGACAAGTGATGGTGGTTAGATATTAGACAAAAACAAAAAACAACCATAAGTTAAGAGGTTGGAAAAGAATTTTAGAAGAGACTGACCATGACCAGATGATTACAGGATAGTCACTTTATTAAACAGCAAATTGTGACAGGGTACACAATAGTTCTTTTTTTTTTTCATTGCATTGTAAACAATGTCTTGTACAACTGTGCCCTTCATTGAATATTCATGAACACCCTGGATGTCACAGACATTTGTAGATGGACAGTCTGGCGGGTCCTTGTGTTTAAAGTGCTATGATGCACGTTTCCTCTTGGAGGATGAGAACAGAGGTCTGCGAGAAAAGTTCTGACCACACATGACCTCTGAGGTCCCAGTTGCATTATTCAGACATTGTGTGAGTTACTGTGATTGACAGGTTTTTTTTTCTAGTGTTTGTCTTGTGTGTAGTTTCTACTTATTGCATATCCGAGAGCTGGTTTGTGAATTTTTTCCGTGAATATGTAAAGCACAAAGCTTCAAATTTAAAATGTCATAAACTCTTGACTATAATTATAATACATCTTATAACATCTATGATACATTCTTATATCTGATTTAATTAGAATATGTAGGCAATAAACATTTTGTCACTGATCTCCTAATGGCCGCCCCTGTAGATCACACTTACACACACAGAGAAGAGATCTTACAAAACTAAACACTATATCTGTGAGCCACGTCTGCAGCAGCAGGTCATGGTTTACAAAGGGTTTCCTCTGAGCAGGGCCATGTGGTTTTTCTGTGCCTTATAATCCTTTGTGCTTTCTATGATTGTTTACACTCTACGTCATTAACATTTGGTGTTCAGAGCTCCTCTCTATCCCCTGGATCGTAGACACTGGGGAGGGGCTGAGGACTAAGACAAGTGGAGGAGAAATCTGACAATTAAAACAGGGGGAAAAATACCTCACTGACACGCTAAAAACTACACATCAACTACAGCACTACACAGTCCGACACGCACGCACGTACAAAACCAAATGCATTAAGGTGGGAAAAATTCACAGCGGAGTAAAACAGGATGACTCTGTCTTGAGATTCAACGAGAAAATAGAAAGGATGAGCAGAGGAAAGGTAAAAATCATCACAATCTTTTCAGAAACACATAAATAAACATTATGATCACAATAACAGTACTGTATATATGACATGATGGCAATCACAATATCCAAAAAAAGAACTACAACACACTTCAAATCTCACATGAGCAGGCAGGTCTGTTTTTCTTTCAACATCGCTGTAGGTGTCAATCGATGACCTCACTATGGCTTTCGTTTAAGACACTAACAACAATGAGAATTGTGAGTCTGTTATTTGCCCTACAGCTACATCATGAAGAAGCACCCTTCAAAATGACAGACCGTCTGTCAGGTCCATGATGGCCTCGTCCAGAGGCTTCCATTTCCAAAACTGTTCAAATAGTGCCACGAGTCACAAAAAAAACACACACAGAGCTTCATTTGGTCCGAGTTGTGAAAACAGTAGGAAACAGGACAATGAGTTGGTCGGCAGAATGAAGCAGGGTGATCCTTACTAGTGTTCCCTTTGACAATAGACCCTCAACGTGTAGGTGCATATGAGGGTAGGTCAGAGTGTTTGACTTCATATGATTTATTTTCTCTAACTCTTCATGATATGAACTAGATCTCAGTCCAAGGAGGCACAACTTCTTCACTTAACCTCATATGTGTTTTTGTTCAAACAATACCAGTCACATTAAAACATGTTCCTTCATTCGATATGTGCACAACACAGTAAAATTAAAAACTTCATATGTTGGATTTTGGGAGGGGGTGGGGGTTGAAAGGGATGGAGCAGGAGAGGTAGGTGTGCAAATAAGCCATCATCACTGGACTAATAATTAATCAAAGAAAAAAAAAACAGTTCATATAATCTGCATATGTACAATATAGTTAATGTGGACACTTTTGACACAGTACAACAACACGTACAAATACTGTATATAGTGCTATATTATAAGGAATATGATAAATAACCCACTCCCACCGATGGTAGTACACTGCAGGGTTGCATTGCAGATCGACAGTGCAACAGTACATTTGAGGAGCTGCTCTTTCAGTGGGAGTGAGGAGAAGGAATGTGACTGGACAGATACACAAAGTCACCTTCATCTACGCCAGGATAAATCAACGGCAGGGCTTTTGTGACGTGCCGACGGGAGATGACAGATGCGTTCCTGGGCCGCTTAAAGCAAACAGAACCTCTAAAGCAATCACGCGAGCAGAGATGATTGGTTTAACAATATATCGAACAATAAAATCACGTCTGCTGGATCCTGCCACTGTAAAAGGACTTGAATGGACTCCAATGTTACCGATAAACAATGGAAATAACAAATGATGGAGTCTGAAGGACTGACAGGAGCGACTGGAGCTAAAGTCTACGAGCCTTATGTTTCACTATTCAGCATAAATATAGCTATTCTACTAACAACCAGCCATTTTTATGGCCATACTAATGGTTTTTTTTCTAAGTTTTGGAAAAACTGGATCACTTCTGACCCAAACTTTAGATCACTCTGTGCATTTGTCTCCAAACCAAGCATTGATGTCACAGTAAGGGCTTTCTGTCATCCTTCTAAGGTACAGCCCACTGTGATATCACTGACTGGTACCACCTCAGGTTAAACATTCATTCATCTATGGTAGCTGGATAAAATTAGCTCACCAAAAACTGATGCATGGTACCACAGAGTCACAATCAGATGATCTTCACTCTCAGAGGACACTGCCAGTTGACCAGTATCTACCACAATCTCTTTTGAGCAATGGCCAAGGCTGGATTAACACTATCCCAGTCCTGGGGGCTAATGACCAGGATGAAACCCTTCATATTATGTCCCAATCACCGCAGGTGAGTTTTTTTCATAAAAAAATGTTTTTTTATGTTGAAGGACAGTGTGGCTGCTGTTGTTCTGAAGTATTTTCCTAACCAAACTATGTTCCTACCCCCAGCAAAGATTTATAGCCACATCTGAAGTATTTTCCTACCCATAATAGCTTCCTGCCCTCTGTTTTGAATGTGGTAGCATACTTATTGATGTTAAAAACCTATATATTTTATATAACACCCTTGAAAGAGAGGATAAGTTGTTATTATGGTTGTTTGATGTTTGAAAATTAGTATTTTAGTCAGCAACCTGAGGCCCCCTAGTGGCGGGTCCGGGGGCTGCATCCCTTTTACCCTATTCTGTTAATCCAGTCTTGGCTATGTTACATGTATAAACTAGAGAAATCCCATGATGCTCCACCAGATCAAAATGTTCCATAAATGTATATGCAACAAAAGCATCATCTAGTTTGAATTTACCTAGTAAGTTTAAAACTGGTGCCTGTTGAATTGAACACAGCATTGATACACTCTCAGGAATCAAAGCTAGATTTTCTGCAGCTGTTTTATATTTTTTAGCAATTTGCTGCCACCTGGTGGATAAATAATGTTCTAGTTCTCAGATAAATTTAGTGGAATGATTATAGATGTGCCACAGCACATGGGAATCACTGTTCTACATGCTACTCTAGCTCAGAACTGTTGGAATAGGTTGTGTGGTTAATATGTTCCTTGGATAATGTCCGTAAAATAGTAAAGGTTCCTTCATGTCACCACTACGGCCTTAACAAAGGCACAGCATATTAGAAGCATTACGGTACCTCTTTATAATAGATGGAACCTGATCTACTTAGAAATCCAAGGCCATCAAAGTTTGCTTGAGCTAAATGGCTGAGCTCATAAGAACCATTAAGTAGAATGGACGTGTCCTCTCAGGAGGGATCACTCTGTTGGTGCTCTAATGGTATCGCTGCATTTCCTTTTTATATAGTTCTGGCATGGATTTATTTACTTGTAAGGTACAGGGCCTGGGAAATATTAGATGGAACGTTTTGTGGATATTTATATATAAATATACTTAAGGTACTAGTCACGACTACAGGCAGAATAATTAATTTAGCTGGTTATAATCGTCTGTGGATATCTACGCTCTTCTCTATAATTTAAAAGATGATGTAGGTGGGAAAGCAAACTGCTGAGATTGTAGAACTGCAGCAACAGAGGGCAGTACGCCTACTTCAAAAATTCTACAATCATTTTTCTTTTCAACATTGCGATAAAACATTTGATTATAAAGTTTCCAATCCAAAAAAATCAACTGATATTTGTGGCTTTTTTCCCAGGACGTCTCTTGAGTGGACTACTGGAATTCTTTGTGCCACAATAGGCAGCTTGGCAAACCAATGCTCTCTCCTTATTTTTTCTTTTAACATTCAATACAACAAATAAAAAAAAAGGTAGAATCAGTCTCCATCAACCAAAAACCTTCTATCAGTATGAGGTGATTACTCACACAGTTTATGGGAGGGAAGGCAGTATAAAAGGTGCTTTTTACTTGTCTTTTTTAGGCAAGAAGCTGAGTATAAATTCACCCACACCCAGGAAGTAGACCACCTGGGCGATGCCGAACAGTGGTGCGATGACCAAGGCTCGACAGTAGGCTCCTTTCAGGAACGCAGATGGACCCTCATTACGCAGAATTTTCCTGTAAAAACGAATGAAAGAGAAAAGATGTAATGGGAGACATAAAAAACCCCACGGTTCTTTCCAGCAGACTCGACGTGAGGACGAGGTGACATCCACCTCACGCCCAGCCCTCACGGCAGCGTAGACACAATGAGGTTACCTGATACAGTCTGTCACGCCGTTGTACGTGTCTTCTGAGCTCCCTCTGTTCAGGGACTGCAGTCGTGTCTTTATCACTGCAACACACACACAGCTCAGGTGAACACAGAGCACACTATCAGCTATCATACATTTCTGAATCAACCTTCACTGTCTCGCTGCTCACCGTCTACAGGGTTGACAGCGACTGCTGCTGTGCTCCCGGCAAGGCAGCCAGATACAAACGACACGTAGAAGGGCGCGGGGCCTTCAACACCTTTATTACCCAGTCTATTTAGATTAGCAAAGAGGGGGAAGTAGATAATGGAGAACGGAACGTCCCTGTGAAAAGAAAAAAAATATAAGGATTACACATGAGTACAGTTTATTGCAGCTCGTTGCTAAAAGTGCTGCGTTGCCAGATCTGTCCTACCTGAGCAATGTGGCACCCAGGCCCTTATACAGGCCAGCAATGCCTTTCTCCTTCAGTAACTGTCTTGTCAGCTGCATGGCTGTTGGGGATTTGGTCTCAACAGTCCCTGGTGCCACTGTCTCTGGCATCAACTTCCTCTGAGCAGCTGGGCAAAAATAGGACACAGAACATCAGTGGGTGTATGAAAACGTAGGACAAAAATGACCCAGTAACAACAAGGAAAGATACATTTTACATGTTCAGTATGGTGTAATTACCAACTTCGCCACACGAGACCACTGTTTCTCCATCTTAAACTTGACTCTATGATACATTTGACATCTGAAACTCATTTTCTCTTACCAATTCTTCCAGCATCTTGAAGTTGAATTTTCAACATCTCCATAGGGGTTGTAACAATAACCTAGAGTCAAACCAGAAAAAAAGACAAGACATAAAATGTCTTGAGGAAACCTGCTGATCCCCTATACATGTATATATATTAGCTTTAATGGCTTATTTTTTCACTCCAGGCAGAGGTAACAGTTAGCTGGATTTAACCCACTTTTTAATCTGTCTGTTGCATTTAATCTAATCACATTCTGTGAGTTTGAGCCATTGCCCTTAGTAACAGCAGACTTCTTTTATCGAGGCTGACTACAGCACTCAAGGCTAACCACTCCCACAGAGTCTGATCTGATCACACATCTGGCTGTCGTCACCGCAGAACCTTCATTTATTAATTTTATGTCATATAAATGTAACCCAATTATAGAAGAGACACATAAAAATCTATTTTAGTATTGAAGATTTGCAGCATTGGGTGTCAACACATGGTAATATTGATGAAGGTGATAAGAGAATTTTGGATTAAAATCAAAAATGTGTTTAATAACTTACCTGGCAAGTACCTGCCCCACAACCTGCCAGCATCTCTTTGAAGAGTGTAAGCTTTCTGGAATTATACAGATACAAATAGAGATGAATGAATGATAACTGTACAGAGACATACATCCATAGCTTGGCACCACCACTTATTTTTAGTTATGTCTTTGGATCCAGACCATCAACATCAATCACTTTGACTTTATACAGGCAGTGTTCCACAGCTGGCTCTACACTATTGCTCACAAAACATCTGCTCAAAATACATGTCACAAAACCAAAAATAAAATAATATAAAATATAAATTAATATCAAAATAATTAAAAGCGCCAATCAGACCCACACAACTTCCAGTGGGCTCACCACCCACAGGAAGGCTCACAGTATGGAACAGTGTGATTTGGGTGGCAGTTGTGGGGCCCTTGTAAGAAGCCAGTCACGGATAGGATGATGTATGAATGTATGAATGTATGAATGAATGAATACTGACATTTTATTTTATTTAAACTAGTGTATATTGTTCTATTTCATTTTTTTTGTTCATATTTTATTTTATTTAACTGCCTTTTCACCTAGATTTTACCTTTGATTTTACTTGTATGGACACTTGGCACAATTGTGAGCTACTGTGCCTTCATTTCTCTGTGTTTCAGTTGAATCTTGAATTTTTCACATTCACAAAGAAACATTTTCATTACTTGCAAAAAGGAAAAACACTTCTAACAAGCAGCTTACTGCTCACCAACCCTAAGCACTAGGGACAGAGAGAATTGTAAATTGCTGAGTAATGCTGTTCTTGTGCTGTTGTCATTTTTAGTCTATTTTGGTGCATACTCACATACTCACTGGAGTATACTCACTCCACTGAGATCGGGAAGAGCTGTTCCTTCTACATTCATATAAAAAAATAAACGTGCATTTTCCGATTTGTGCTCAAGTGCTAGTCTAGGTCTTGCACGTCAACACGTCAAGCATGAGGGCAGATTAATAATTCACAAGGAGAGTGCCTAAACCAGACAAGTCAATCATTCATCCGCTTTCTTATTTGTCACCATGGAGACAAAAATAGATGCACCGAAAACCTGTCCCGGGGGACAATGTGTTTCTAAGACACTGGAGGACGACTGCTAGGGCTCAGGTCACTGATCCTATAGTATTTGATTCTTTAACCCTATAGTACGATGCTACCTATACCACTACTCCTAAACCTTACAGTAATACTAACAAAAGCTGAATTAACTACACAATGCAGGCTAGATTGGCTGCAGCAGCCAATGTGTCAGATTACAGCAGCGTAAACACAGCCTTCATTCACACTGTGTATCAGGGGGTGTGTAGGTGTCACTCAGCCTGTCAGAACTAACTCATGCCTCACCCGTCCTTAGAGAGGTGATGCCTGAAGAAGTCATTGGCAGCCAATTTGATGGCTTTCTCTGGGGTAACAAGTGTTAGGTTCACTGCAGCCCCTGGAAGAACCAGAAAAAATATAATGAAAACAAAATACATTTACGACTGTATTGATATATATGTCATATTAATCTAATCAGAGAAACCTCTCACCTCTGTACATTCCAAAATACCCTTCTGACCGGATGGTTTTAATAAGGCAGTCGGACCTGAAATGATTTTTTAAAAACGTTTGTTTACTTTTGTCCACTACTGTTCAGGGGACAGCAGAAGATATCAGTGCACCTACATGCTGGTGTACAGGCGAGACCCATTTTGCTGGTTTTGCAGGCGGGTCTTGGCTAGGTCAATGGGAAACACGCAGGTCACTCCAATCAGGCCAGCGATCCCCCCATTAATTAATTTGGCAGGCAAACTGGACAGAAGCGGTGTATGAGACACAAGAGGATTCAGGTCAGAAATGAACAAGGCTTTTGTGGTGAAGAAATCTTTATCTTTTTCATAACCCACCTGATCTGCTTGTCAGCCATTTATCTCTAGCCGGGCTTCTCAAAATGTTAATCTGTTGGTTCGTTGGGAAGAGAGAGAGGAATGGAGACAATGATGGTTCTGTGGAATCGGAATGCCCCAGTAAGAATAAGATGTCCGGTTATTTTCTCTCTTTTATTTTCTTGTGTATGGGTTCAGTTTGCATCAATGTTTCTGGAAAACAAAAAGACAGAAAGAACATTATTAGGTTACAGAATGTAATAAAACATATAAAATGTCCAATTGGAAATAATTGAGAGAAGTCATCTCAAGTTTATGGTCAACGAAAAAGGTACAATAAAAAAAAAATCCAATATTCTTTGCCATATTTCTTATCCTTTGGTCTCCTCAGGCATTATGGTGGAGAATTCTCCAACAAAATGAGACACTCAGTCAGAGATGATTCTTCTCTATGACATTTCTGAGGGGCAGGAAGGCTACAGATCCTTGTATTGAAAAAAAAGAAATATGGCATCAGCATAGACATCTTTGTGGATTCCTACTAAGTACAGCACTCAGTACATACTAATACATATTCATACTATAACAGAACAAGTTTTCAATTGTAATATGTAAAAATATACCCAGAAGGTGGAAATATTTTGAGCCTGTTTTATTAAACAACTAAATAACTAAATATGAGAGGGTTTAGCTATCTTATTTTTTCATCTTCTCCAGTTACTAACCTCTATTGAGCTCCTTTGAAATTGTATTTTATTTTGTAAGGGTGGAGTCAACATTTAATCCATGAGGTCTTTGTACAAACTGAGTAAGCTGATGAGCCATTCAGGGCTAACAGGAAGGAAGGGATTTTTTTCATGACTGTACAGAGGCAGTTGGATTTTTTTTCCTCAAGAGCTTAAAACAATGTAGACAGTACCAAAGTGTTAGGTAGGATGTGATAGTTGGAGGTCTCAGTATGTAAAGCTGTGTAGACTGGCAATAGCATGAATGAATGAATGAATGAATGAATGAATGAATGAATGAATGAATGAATGAATGAATGGCATTCGAAAGGTAAACTGTACGTGGGTGTGAAATCATCCTTGCTTTATATAGAGAACAAAAAAAGAGGTTACACCCTGGGGCTCACAAAAAACATGATCCAAAATAACATGCTGTGACCTGTTATTAAACCTCTCAAAACTCTTATTTTGAAAACACCTTCCTCACAATGAAGACAAGATTCAACCAATCGTGAAAAAGATACTTCACTTCAAAGATGAAAAAAATAAGTTAAGCTGCAAACACAGGATGCTGCTTCATAACTTCACTTCACTTTGCAAATGTTAAGGTTTAAGTGAGTGAACAGTAAAATATTTTGTTTTACTAATATGTTCAGTAAAACTCATCAAACCACTGTTGGTGGTTCTGCTGAACTGAAAGTAATTTCTTCCACCAAACAGGAGATTTGAACACAACCAAATCTATTCAAATAAAAGGTAGGCTGAGCATCAAATACACACCTGCATGACAAGTGAGTAAACTGGAGCAGGAACAATATCGCCTGCAGTGTGTTCAAGAGGACGTCTTTAATTTTGTTAATTTTGTCAAGGATTTTATTATCAAGATTTGAACTTGAGGCCTGTAGCCATTAGATGGTGCAGGTAATGACACACAGACACAACCAACCACAGACAAGAGCAAAGCTGTTCAAACTGTTCAAAAAGCAGGGGTCTCAAACTTGTGGTCCGTGGGCCATTTGCAGCCCATTGAATGAAGTTTTACGGCCCCCACCTTGATCTGAAACTTAAATTTATAATAATCGTTTATAGATTTGTTCTCCATATTTTATGGTAAATACTAAAGTTCTCAAAACCCTGATCCACAGTCTCTTTCTGGTTCACTGTTGTATCACACAGAATGTACGGGAAACTGATTTTTTTCTGCAAGTGGCTATTTATTTATTATTTTATCATTTAGCGCGCCCCTAGTGGCTCACTGGAGATTTCTTCAAAAACGTGTAAAAATAGAAAAAGGACTGAAAGGGCATCAAATGGAACAAAAATGGCCCATTCCAATAACAGCCTTTAATGCACATACATTTTGGGTTGTCGACCCCTGGGTTAAATGATAGTGCGGGTAGTGGCCCTCAACTTATTTGAGTCTGAGACGCCTGAACTACAGGCTGCAGAGAATTGTATGGTGAACGAAATAGCAAAGGAAAATAAGGGGAATCTTTAATCAATGGAGGTTATGTGTTTATGAAGAGAAATCTTAACAGCCATCAGAAGAAAAGGAAAAAAAAGAAATTCTGAGCTCACGACCACTGAACACGGACAACGTCAATGTTTCTGATTAGTAGAACTCAATTGGCAGTTACTCTCCAGTGCTGAGACTGGCCAAGAATTTTGATCAGAGTCTGACTCACTCTGACTTTAACAGCATGTATCTCCAAGCTGGTGATCAGGTGAAGGTGAGCTTCAAGGATCTCCCTCAGAAACCAGACATCAAAACTAAGCCAAGCTATTAGTTAAACATTTTTTTGTATTTTGTACACATAATGTTGTATATTGCTGTTGTATTTTTTAAACTAACTCTTTCCCCTGACATTGCCAACACTTCTATTTTCTCATCTGGACCTAATAGAGTAACAGTGTTTATAGAACACAGCCTTCCACGTTGAAGCTACGCCAGTTTCCAAGGTCCAATGTCACTGTAACATCTGTGCGTGTTGTAACTGAAGTCATGGAGATCTTTTTGTGCAAATCCCAGAGGTGATGAGCCGCAGACATTCACTATTTATACACAGTGCAGGAAAAAAATGTGGAGAGCAAAAAGATGCTTCTCATTTTCCCCGTCATTCTCTCCACCCACTCCATCCACCAATTACAGCCTACCTCTACGTGTACAACCTGCCTCCTTCTCTCGTCTCCTCGCCGGCCCTCCCCCCATAACTTCCTCCAGTCACGAGTCACGATTCACAAACATCTATTTCCCCCCTCAGATCTTTGCTGACTAGTAGGTTTCTCTGCAGAGTGACTCACTCGTGTGACACCAGTGACACTAAATCCTGGCGATCGGCTTCAGAGGGATTACACCGCATGCGTGCATGTTGACTGAACCCACAACTGCATCCCGTGATGAATGCAGCTGTTTGATGTGTTTGGTCAGGATGGAGGCTGGAGGCCTTCCAGCAGTGCAGGAGGAGAGAGGGTGTCAGAACAGGTCAGCTGGCTGCTCCTCTGTTCCTCCAGCTGCTCTTCCCTAACACACTCGCATCTCACTTTCTCTCAACACCCAACCCTACATTTCCACAAAGAACAACGTTTTTTTTCTACTTTTTCTTTCGATGGCTTTATGTCAATTATTTACTAAGTATACTTTTAACTCCAACCCTTTCATTTTCTTCAACCAGTAGTTAACAAAATGATTGTTTTCAGTTACATTTGACAGCGGACACATATAAGTGGTATGGATAATAGAAAAACCCTTCGTCTTGGTTGAGTCAGACCATCATAGTGACACTCTCGATTTTTTTTTTTTTCCTAGCCCTGCAGCTCTGCTTGTCATCTTCAATTCATTTGCACTCACTGTACATCTGTGTCTGTTCTAGTTTGACTGCCTCACTGCAGACTTGTCAACACCAGGGTGGTTTGTATGGAAACAAAATGTGTTAATTATAGAGTATAGAGTGTAGCAAAACATGGCAATCACAAAGCAGGAAAAACACATACAGGTGAGCAGGAAGCCTCTGCAGATCCTCTACAGTATTCATCATGTTAAGTCATCAGACAGGATGCAGTAATGGGAATAATAATAATAATATGTTGACTATTGTGTTTGACGTTGATATTAACAGGCTAAAACAGGGTAAGCTCAGTCTAATCTAAAGAGACACTGATCCTTGTATAGTAGAAAAGGAAAGAAACATCCTTGTCATTGTGACATTATGATTCACAGAGAACACTGCACACAGCAAAATGTCACCTCTGTATTGAACCCATCACCAAAGTGAACAGTGGGCAGGTTTGAGTGCACAGGGAAAAAAGAGTGGGGAGGGTGCCATGCTGAGTGGACCTCAGTCGTCCTTTCCACAGCGGTTGCCACAGCGAGTCAACCATTTCCATCTCCCCCTGTTCTCTTTATCTTCTACTCTAACTCCTACTACCTCCATGTCCTCCCTCACTGCATCCATCAATCTCCTCTTTGTCTCCCACCTGGTAGCTCCATCTCTAGGATCATTCTTCTACCAATGTATCCACTGTCCCTCC
>JAFBJS010002992.1:303286-398647 GCA_016785265.1 Paraplagusia blochii
TCCTGATCCTGTCCATCCTTGTCTCTCCTAAAGAGAATCTCAGCATCTTCAACTCCTCCACCTCCAGCTCTGTCTCCTGTCTTCTACCTATTCCTAGTGTCTCTAATCGATCCATAATGGCTGGTCTCTCAACTGTCCTGTAAACCTTTCCCTTCACCTTAGCTGACTCTCTTCTGTCCCTACTGACCTTTTTCTCCAGTTGTCCCATCCTGCCTGTACTCTACCTCTGCTCTTTGTAACGTTGACACAATCTGTCTGGCTTCAATGAATCCACCCTTCAAATATCTCTTTATTGTGTCATGTAAAAGAAAAACAAAATCAAAGGTGTACTTTCTGCTAAATGCTGTTTTTTAAAAATAAATGTTATATATATAATAAGCATATATAAGAAAACCCACAGAGAAAGTCTACGTATATTTGTGTGCGTGTGTTCCCTACAGAGCATGAAGATAAGAACTGATGAGCAAACAGGAGTCTACAAGGTGATTGGGAAACTTTGTTCCCATGTCGAACCTTGAACTTCAAACAGAGCCGGCCCAATAGATTATTTTAATCAAGGCTGTAGTAAAGTCCAGATATCTACGAACAGATAACAGCTACTGCTGACCCTTGTTCATCACTAAAACGCAAGCAAAGACACAATAACCACTCACCTTATCAGTTTGACAAATAGACTTCTATCTTAAAGTTCTGTTAAGGATGTTAAACATTACAATTGTACTAATTTGGTTTATTTTCTGCTGAACTAAAACAGAATTGTCTAAAAGTTGTCTGAATTGAGCTAAAAGTCCGTTTTCAATGTGTCTCTGCCTCCAGTCAATCCTGCTACTCATATAATAAAATGTAATTTACCGTTTCCCACACATTGAAATACATTGAAATACAACGTATTAGTGATTCCATAGGGATACCAAATAAGTATCGGAATCTAACCGTAGATCACAGCAGGAATGCTCGTAAAGTGATTAAAAAAAGTCTAAAATTCTGTGGTGTGTAGTAGTAGACATAATGAGAGTAAATGTATAATTTGTGCCAAGGAGCTTCATGCATTTAATCAATACCCAAACCAATATTTCTACTCCTGCGTTCAATTTCTAAAGGATGTAATGTAGAAATAATTCTACCTCCCTTGTCCCCTATCTCTTTCTCTCCATGCCACACAGGGAGAAGGATTCCTCATCTTTGGGAACCGACTGTTTTAAACATTCCAGAACTCTTGACTATCTCCAGCAACAACAACAGCCCCGTTCACTGCAGCTCTGTGGCTGCCTGTGTCCTGGCCTTTAACACATAGAAAATGTTACCAGCTGACCATAGCACATTAAGTGTGGAGACAGGAAGACATGACAGGGAGTGAGACGTGACACAGCTCTTTGCTCACATGACGGGCTGCGCCCTCAAAGAGACAGTGAATAAATGAAATCAATCTCACCCGCCCTTCCTCATTAGCTGCCAGAGGATCCTGTCATTTCAGCCCATCTGTCTAATGTGAAATGCTCTTGTTATCACAGCTTGGTCTCATCCACAGAGGACCACCACTGAGGTCTGCCATGGACACAAGTGTGTGAAGTAACAGAGAGTCAGGATTTAATATCAAACACAGTCTATCCACTCTGTGTGCACTGTTACATTCCTCATTGATGTACGAGTATTATTGTTAAAGCTTAGTAATAAATCATGATAGTACATAGCAATAAAAAACACTATACATCATGCATTTAAGTCTACATTGACAAAATGTTGATAATGCAATGAAAAAGGTTGGCAGTGGTGGCCTAGTGGTTAAGGGAGCGGACTTGGGTCCGCAAGGTTCAGGTTTGAATCCACCAGTAAGGTTGCAGCTGAGGTGCTCTGAACGTAGCACCATCCCGACCCACATAGCTTCTTGAAGGCTCACCAACCACAAGAAGTCTCACAATATGATACAATGTGATTGGGGGTAGTGTCAGCTGCCCCTGCGACCCAGCAACTGACAAGCAAAAGATGAATGAAAAAAAAACTTGCTTTGCCTTTCCGTATGACAGTGAGTCAAAACCCAAGGCCTGCAGCCCAAACCTGGACACCCAGTGCTACAAAATTCAGTTTTAAACAGGAATGTAGTCAGTTTATTAACAAGCTCAAATATAGGGAGAGTTTATTAGTGACTACAAATAAAACCAAGGTGCAAAGTCAATTAAACCTCGGTTTATATTTAAAGGACTAATCAAAGTGCCAAACAGATTGAATCTCCTGTATGTGTAACCTGTATTTCACAACAAGTACTTTGTGTTTTGTGGTTTTGTTTTTTTTTTTTTACAATATATCTGTTGTGTTTTATTTTACAATGCAGCGTTGCTATAGGTTATAAACATTATGCAAGCTCAAAAATGTTCAACAAAAACCCCCTGCTTGAGATCTAAACACGGGTGGTGTAGAATGAAGCCCCTCCTTTGACACCACAGGTATCCCCGATGGCCCAGTTTCTAGAGTCACGTGATCATTTATCTGTTTTGGCTCCAACCTAGCCGCTGAGCGGCCTTGGTAAAAGCACAATACCTCTACTGTGTATGAGGATTTCTTTCAAAGAAAAACAAATGCTGCCTTGAGGTATTTGGTTACCGTTTAAGGCACAAAACACTTTCACACAGGTATAAATCATCACTGAGAAGTGCTTCTCCTACCTTCATGTTTCCCAAATGCACCTGTGACATTGTGTTGAATCCTTAGACCAGGGTCTCAAACTCAAAAAGGTTGAGGACCACGACCAAAATATATATTAAAAAAATCCATATCCCCATAGATTCTGTGTAATATAACACTGAACAAGGAGAATACGGTAGAGCAGGATTTTGAGAACTAAAATCTATGTGGGAACAAATCTATAAAATATTATTATAAATTCAACTATCACTTCAAGGTGGGGGCCGCAAAATGTCATTGCACAGGCCACAAATGGCCCACGGGCCGTAGGTTTGAGACCCCTGCCTTAGACCCTACCACCAGTAGGACTATAATTGTATTAAATAGAAACATCTGGAAATAATACTTTCTAAAATATAAAGTATGTAGTACATATATATATAGTACAGCTAATTTTTATTATGACAGCCAAAAAGGTCCAATATTTCAGCTGTGGAGAGGTAGATAGGTCACCTTACACCCAAGAATGGCTCAGCTCATCAATTATTTCAAGACTGCAGGGATGGTATATTGCATTCACTGCTTGGCCTTATAACGCCCTAGATTCTTCTTCTACTAATGCACTAATACAGGTGACTATAAAGAAACGTGTATAAATAGAGTGCATTGCTGTGAGTGTTAGCGCCCCACTTTTTTAGCAGAGAATATTTCCTAAATCTTAATGGTCTACTGAGAAGAAAAAAACAGTTGCTGTAGTTAAGGGATTATACCAATAACAATACATATAAGAAAAATTGGAACAACCATTTTTATATATAAATTCTGTAACTACATGGTAAAACTTATGGAAAAAGATAAAACTGGAGAAGTACTGTAAGATATGACAAATCACAGGGGTTATACTATGTAACAAGGCAGACAGACTGCTGCAGAGCTATCACCTGAATATGAAAATATCCACAATAAATCAATTTAGGGTCAGTGCTTCTTGAAATCATACAGGTAAAATTATTCTTAAACATCTTCATTGCCCTTGGACAAACATGGAGGGAGACAGAAATAACCAAAGGATGCCAGATGCCATGAATACAAAAAAAAGGAAGTAGGAATCAGGAGAGAGGCGGGATTAACACAGACTCATTCACTGCTGTGACCTCTAATGCTTTGTAGAAGTGAGAATGAACATTTGCAGACATATTTGTGGATTATCTTTCAAATAGAGTGCAAACGGGTGTTATTTGGATCATGTAAATGACGCAGTACAGGATGTGGCAGAGATAGGGTCTATGCACCAGGTGTAAGGCAGCAACATTCTGTGTTGGTGGCAACACCTGCTGGTTAAGATGTGTCAATCATCAAGTGTAGTTCTTACATACTGTATGTATTCACTGGACAACCCTTAGACCTTCAACTGAATGGGATTTAATGTTTCTAGGACAGTAATTTTCATGATTTTCATGATTTACCAGCACAAGCAGAGCAGCCAAACACCCATTACATTTACATTGCATTAAGCAAAGTGGCTTCTGTAGAAAACAACAAACACAACCCCTGAAGACCCAATACTATAAGACATCCCTAGACAGCAAAAGCTTTCAGTCTAGGAATAGGAATAACACTTTATTTTCCACAATATAACAATATAGTGGCATAAAACAATATCACTCAATGTCGTGATATTGACTGATATTGTTACATTCCACTGCTCACCCCCAAAACTTTGGTAAACGTCTGAGAACCCCATGTGTGATTGCAACAAATTTGCCAAAAGCCAGACACGTGTTATCAGATTTTCATTATAGTAGGAAAACACAATATCGATCGTACCAATATCAGGTAGCCATGCTTAAATTGGGCCAATAGTATTGGCCAACATTATTAATCCCTTGGGAGAGTCATTTGGGAAATCAAGGACATCCCTACTTCACTTTTATGTCAACAGGGTTCTTGCTTTACAGTTGTTTATGCAGTTAGCTCCCAGACAAGGACTTAGCCCTTATACTTGTCTAATGGGCTAAAAATAACTGGATTTCTTTACAATTGAGCATGACAAAATAAACAAAAATATACAGCCAAATTCCAAATACATCGCGCCACACAGAATAACCCAATTTAAGATATGCTATTTCATATAAAACTGTTTACATCGCCACCTTTCTTTGTTTGCTCCCATCAGCGGCTTTCTATTCCCCCATGTGCATTACTGACCCCTACTGGCCATATGTCTATATGGCCCCCAAACTAATATAATTTGAGGGCCACTGACCCCACTGTCATTTCGAGAAAAAAAAAAGGATTAGCAGTATAGTAGCAATATTCAAAAATTAAAGAAAAAATGGTGAAAAAAAAAATAAAGAAAAAAATAAATCAGTGTCCCACTGTAATACAACACTTCAGACAGTCTTGTAATACAAGTCACTGCTGTGGATAAAACATTTATCCACAGCAGTGACTACCACTGACTGCACCCGACAAAAACATTTTTTAGCATTGACTTACAGTAGAATCCTTCTATAAATCTTGTGGGCCCCGCTAACATTCAACTTTCACATCAAGGTGGGGGCCTCAATATATCGCTCCACGGGCCACAAATGGCCCACGGGTTGCAAGTTTGAGACTGAGATAAAGAGATTTTTCTCACACAGAAATGTCCTGATCAATCCCAAAACATTTCTTCTAAAAAATGAACCCAACGTCGTATGATTTACACCTGAGTGGACTAGGTTTATCAGAATGTATGTACATTTTAAAGAAAACTGTGTCTTGAAAACCGACAAACGGTTTTTAAGACAAAATAAACGAAATATACTGAAGCTAGTGAGCGACACGACGAATTTCTAAAATGCAAATTCGCGAATCTTAACGTTCAGCTCGAGTAAACGTCACATGTGAGTGTCTGTGGTGAATGAATAACGGAGGTGAGCGTAGTTCACCGTGATTACGACGAGTGAAACTCACCGCAGCTCACAGTGCTGTCTGTGGCCGACAGGAAGCGGCTCCTCTGGAGGAAATACTAGTAATGTCTAGGTTATTCTCATGGTACGTTCTAGAATCGAAAGAAAACTGAAGGAACACACGCCGACAACACACTGTAGCATCTCTGTCACTCTCATTAACGTCAGTTATGGACGCCTTCGTGTCTGTTTCGGTGTAAAATACTGAAAAAAAGCCATGAAATAACCAGGACTACACATAGTTGAATCCAGCCGTGATGCCGTTACGTTCACTTCAGGCCTCTGCCTTCGACACCAGCCCGTTTAAACTTCCGTCATGCGGAATTTTCCATATAACGGAAAATAACATGTCGCTACTCCGTCGCCACTCTGTCCATCTGTATCGACGAAGCCACAGCCTCCGTCCCTCAGACAACCACATCACTCCCTCTCTCTCTCCCAGCACTGCCGCATCAATTTTCTGTCACGTCTTCTGCATTTGACCCTCTTTTTAGTATTTTTGGTTTGATCATTTCTAGAGTAAAAAGAAAAAATAAACCGACGCGCTTTGCTGCATGCCGTTATCTTCTGTTCTGTACGTACCCCACAGCGGTGTTTCAGCACGTCAGTCCTGCTGAGGGTCGTGGAGTGAAATCAGAGCCGTTGCTCAGCGTGTGTATGAATGTATGTGAGAGTGTGTGTGTAGAGTGTGTGTGTGAATGTCTGACAACAGTGGACTTACCGGCGCTGGCGTTGGAGTTCAGTGCAGGAAGGTGAGGAGGGTGAGAGCTGACAGAGGAGGAGGCAGCCAGGCTGTCGATTTGGTATAGGGAGGAAAAAAATTACAGAAGTGAAAGGGCAAAACAGGGACCTCTAGTGGAATATAGTGGAACTGCAGGGAGATTTTTAATCAGCGTGAGTGTAGAGGTGGAGACTGGAGATCTGACGTAATAGTGACGATTTTTCTCAACCCGCTGACCTTGAATATATACAGCCAGGGATGACGAGTGTATGCTGTGTTACATTTAAGCAGATATAGCCATAACAATAACTCCGAAGTAGCCCAATATACGTAATTTACATGGCGTCATATTTTTAAGGTGGGATGAAGAATATGTACTCCTGAAAGTACATGTTACAGTAGAATTCCCAAATAAAGAGCTGGTCCTAAGAGAATAATACAATTAGCTGAAAATGCATTACAAGACAACAGAGAGGTTTTATCCATCTATCCATATAAAAAACACATACTATAACAAACATGATATTTTTTTCTGCTCTATTGTTTCTTTTCCTGGAAATGTCTATCAAGGCTCTGTGCTGAACTTCCTTATTAGAGATTTACTGGCACTAAATATCTGTATCTGTTTTACAACAACTCTGATTTTTAGCTGTCCTATTGATTATTGGTTTAATAATTTCATGTATTCTGACTAAAGGTTTCTGATTGGAAATGCTGTCATGTTGGCCACAATGTTGCGTCTATGATTTGTTCCTTGTTGCATTATTCACGTTTATCAAAAGAAGTTTTCTCATTTGTGGAGACAGTGTTGATCTGGATGATAACTTGCTAAGGACACATGTTCATTAGACAATACATTTACTGTAATGAGCTGATCATCACAGTAAATGCATTTTCACAGATTGATGAACTGTACTGTACTACAGTATAGCATTGTGTGCTTGCACAGTGGGTTCAGTGGGTTCATCACCTGCAGGAAGGCTCACAATATGGTGCAGTGTGATTTGGGTGGCAGCCATGGAGATTACTGCCGTTGGGACCCGGTAATGGGTAAGCAGGTGAAAATGGACATATGGATGGATGGATAGTTACTTAGGATAATTACTTAATATTTTATTAAAAGTTATTGCAGAACAAATACTTATACATTTGTACATTGAGAAAAATAAATTAAAAAATCTGGATTTTTAACTTCACATCAGTGGAGCCATAAAAAAATTTAATGACAATATGCCTATAGTAAAAATCCTTGGTCACTGACTTGGCGCCTGAGGTTCCTGTGCTCTGTGCCATTGAAGGCTCTCAATAATTGTAACAACTAAAACATATTTCTACTGCTTTCATTCACTCATATTTACCAGGCATCATCTGCTGCCTGTTATCCCAACTAAACAGTGCAGGTGAAATGATATTTCATTGGAATAATGGGATAATACAACGGAATAACTGGAGTTGTACAGTCGATATTAGTGAACATATCTCAGTTAAGAAATCGCATTATTACTGATGTTTCAATACTACATCTGCAACCGCAGTGATTGAGTCTGCGGTTGCAGACTCAAAAAGGGGCGTGTCACTGAATCAGAACCATTTGTAATGTCAAAATTGTAACCATTGTTAACTCACCCTCATCTGTGTTTATATGGCACAGTAACTAACTCCTCCCAGCTGCTGGCAGAGATGTGCTACTACAGCTCGGGCCTGTTCTACACTGACACTGTGTTGACAGTGTATAAAGTGAGTAAACAAAGTCATCCATTGTCCTTTGATGTTGGTCCAGGAAATATAAAAGCTGCTGGCAACTGGTGGCTGGCTAACACAACTGTACACTGAACTAGCACTTATTCTAAACCGGTTGTTATGCCAGCAGCATGAGATGATGAGACACTATTCCAAACAAGCGGGTCCGTGAGGTGGAACGCTGCCATCTGTACCCGCCTATGGCTCATCGACAGATGGACTCTCTGCCTCCAGGCCAAACCTCTGCAGATTCTCTGAGTACTTTCTCCTTCCTATACTGACTATATCCTCGATCTCATCTGCTATGTCCGTCCTCCCACTCTCTTTCATAGCAGACACCAACTTTGAAACGGCACCAGGTCCTGCAGTACTTTGTGCCCGGGCCCAGAGGAACAGCATGTCCAGCACCACTGCTCCTAGATTGTCCCTAGGATAAAACGCACAAAATGTCAATACAAAACAAAAGGGCAATTTTTTTTTTCTTTGACTTTGATGGATAAAACAATGGCAAATTTGTCCTTCACTTCGGAGATGATTAATGTGAGGTTTTCCTCTGTGGCGGAGGGAGGAGGAGAAACAGCTGAGCATCAATCTGTGCATAATCTCCTGCAGGTTCCCAGATGGCTGAGTGAAGGCTGACACCACAGATTAAAACAATCAAAATTCTCCACCACCCCTCTCCCTCTGCGGCTTTTTCCATGCATATCTGTCTCCCTGTGGATCCACGACAGGCTTTGACTATGCAAACACACACTCGTTGCATCACCCTCCCATGTAAAACACCCTCTGCTGCACTTCTCTTTTCAGACCACACCAGTGAACCATGTTCTACAGCTTCTGCAACTGTTGCTGGTTGACGTTATTCTGCAATTTATTTGTTTCCTTTAAAAAATACACTTTAAAATCAGACATATGTCAAGTATATGTCAAGTATATGTCACCATATACTCCACTGGAGTATATGGTGGTGAAATGACCTGAAGCGATGTTCATTTTTAATTATAATTTTTATGGTTCAGGATTTATATTTGTTCATTTTAAAAGGATGCAAAGTCATTCTTGGTGTTTTGCGTAGAATTTTGCTACAAGACATCACTGGTGAACTTGAACTGCAGAGGACACACACACCTGTGTTTATACTGGATGCGATCCAATTCTGAGTAGCTGATTCCAAGGTTGATACCAATGTTACGCCAGTCTTTTCCTATACGGAGAGAGATGGACAGCAGGTTGGCGCCTGTCAGATACCCACTCTCTGGGTCGCCCAGATTCAGAGGAGGATGTTGGAGCTCGTCCATGATGTAACAGTTATCTGAGTTTAAAGCCTTCGACAAACACAGAAGACAAAATAGTCTCTTTAGTGTATGATGGTTTATTTATTAAATAAATAGCTCAAATGTATAGATAAATATGTTGGTACTGACAGGAAGTCTCAGTGGTATGGTGGCAAGCCACTGGCTGTCGTTTCCTTTCCTCTTTTTCACAACTTCCTCTGGTAAATGGCTGGGGATTTCCCCTCTGTAAAAAGACACCTTTAAAAAGAAGAAATGGGGTAATATGTCAGTACACCAGACTTCATTTTTGCAACATATTACATTTGTGGAGTAGAGTTAAAGATACAGAGGACAGGGTGAGACGAAAATGCTGTGCAACCCACAAAAAAGGGACAAACCGAAAGAAGAACAACTTTTAAATACATTATTTTCTGAGTTTGATCGTGTGTCTTACTTGTCCCCTCACTGGTCCCTTCTGTCCCTCGGCTGGACGGATGTACACCTCCTTCAGGTTTTTCAGACTGGAGTAAAACACAAAACACAGTCGTCCCTGCACACAGTCAGGCCTGTCTGAAGACAAGAGAAACACAGAGACAAGGTATTTCACACAAACTATCACTGTATAATATAAATTTATTGTCATGCATACATCATACATTTGTGAATTTTTTGTAAGTGACTAAGCATCAGGTTTAAGCAAATTCTACACCTTAGCTGCAATATATAACAGTGTCATTCTTAAACTAATCAAAACAGCTCAATATTAAAAGAAGAAAAAAAAAACAGAATGGATAGCAAGTTTCCAATTTCCAGGAACAGAATCAATTCTAGCAAATAATCTAATAAAAATAAACCAATTTAACAGAAACGTGTGTAAAACAGAGAAAAAAGAAAGACCTGTGCTGATGTCAAGGCCTCTTTCAAAGCCAGCAAAAAACTGCTCTCCCTCTAGTAGGTCACATAGATCTGAAGGCTGAGGTCCGTCGTAATTTTCCGACAAAGAGTGAATCCTGCTTTCAACCTGGGCAGAAAAGGAAAAAAATGAAAGGAAAACCATGACAGAACCTGACAGTGACACCACATAAATGTAAGAACATATTTACTCCAGAACTGATCATAGACTGTGATCAGTTCTGGAGTTTTTTTTTTTTTACTTGTTTTGACATATGAATTAATTTTCTTTCTTGGTACTGCTTAATTTACAGTTATTTTGTGTGAAGAACTGAATGATTGATTTTCTCCAATGATTTGGAGAAACACTGACCTTGTTGGATGGTAAACACTGTAGTAAAACTTGTGATAGGTCAGTCTTCCGCTGCAGCACCAGGAACTGGACTTTAAACTGTTTCAATCTTTGGTACACCTTCCTGGCCACTCCACTGACATACTGCTGTGTGGTGTACCAGAGCCAGTACCTGTGGACGAGCACAGAAAACCGTTTACGTACACTGCAACTGTGAACAAATGCAAAGAACTGACTGAAACTCACCAGGAGAAATGTTTGACATAGAAAACAGCATACAGATGGGTGAGGTGGAGAGACACCTGTGAGGTGACGTCAGTCCAGGTTTGGGCCGTGGGGTCTCCGTGGAGCAGATGCAAACGGGCCATATCGACAGTGTGGCCTACAGAGATACACAGATTATGTAGTTATGTAAGGTTTCAGGTTTGAGTCCAGATGCCAAATTCCCACTGCAAGTCCGCACACAACTTCCAGTGGCAAACAGATGGCTCACAGTATGGAGCAGTGTGATTTGGGGGTCTTCTTATTATTTTCCTTTCCACAGCGGTTGCCACAGCGAGTCAACCATTTCCATCTCCCCCTGTTCTCTGTATCTTCTACTCTGACTCCAACTACCTCCATGTCCTCCCTCACTGCATCCATCAATCTCCTCTTTGTCTCCTACCTGGTATGTCCATCTCTAGGATCATTCTTACACCAATGTTTCCACTGTCCCTTCTCTGAATATGTCCAAACCATCTCAATCTGGCTTCTCTAGCTTTTTCTTTTCTTCTCAATATTATTATTATTGGTTGATGTGTTTACTGAAAATCCTCAAACAGAAGGACTGAGGTTATTGTTACCTTAATTAAAAACGTATGGAGATTGTCTATGTTCACTGCTTACTATTGTGAGGTTATTGGAAAGAAATACGACACTCAGAAGCATTTTCAACAATTGAGGTCTGAGAAGGGTGTGAGCATTATGTTGGTTACACACCTACATAATTGCCCCAAACAACTTGTACTGCACCAAAAAAATTGTGCCCTTCAAATTATTATATACGTATAAAAGACAAGTTGGTGTACGGATGTCTTACCTGTCAACCCAGGAGGCAAAGGGATCTGTATCTTGATAGATTGTAAGAAATGCATGTTGGGAGTCTGAGAGAGACAGATGAGGGGACTGACTCTGGTCTGATTATCACTACACATCATCTGCACCTCTGACATGGACACCTCCAGGACCTGCGGCAAACAGAGACAGCCCACAACCTCAAAATCGTGACATTGCTGATGAGAAGAATGAAGACGTTTTTTCTCTGGTGCCAACCTGTAAAGTCACGCTGCGACTCTGCACAGTGCAGTCTGGTGGAAAGGTCAGTTTGACTCCAGGGTCTGAGCTGGACACAAGCAGAGCTCCAGCTGGGGGAACCGAGCAAGTGTCCTTCACTGGACGAGACACAACCACAAACCAGGAGAAGTGTCTCACAGAGCAGCACGCCAGCTACACATACACAACAAACAAGTTGTAAACTTGTAGTTTCTTTGTGACTCTTGGGAGAATCATCAGCTGGTAAGGATTCAAACTCTACTGCTATCATAGTGAAGAGTCTTACCCTGGCAGGACGTCCTCCAGGATGACTGGCATGTCCCACACTGCCCCTCCTCAGGTCAGTGGTGAGAGTGCTCCAGGTTTGCCCATCAAACCTGCGCACTACAACCTCCTTTCTTTTTGCTCGATGGTATGGCACGCACACCTCCACAGGCTGAGGGAAAAGACATTTGCATCACACAAGCAGAAAATATGATTTCTAAAATAAAACAGGGATTAAGAGATTAAAGATTTTGAATATGGAGCCAAAAACTGGATTTCGCCCAAAGAGCTGTCATGTCTTGTTTAATCACAGTTTTGATCTAAAACAGAGTGAGATGTAGACTGATGTAAATAAAAAAGATGTCACACTTTAAGGAATGAAACTCCATGAGGTCGAAGTTCAAGAGGACGACTCAGTAGGACCTCGTGCTCCTCCAGCAACACCCACTTCCTGTCTGGTCTTTTTTCAATCCATTCCAGTCTTGTTGTTTTCGCCACAGTCCCTGGGGGGAAGAGCAGCTCGGCCCCCCCTGGGAGAAACACATGACATCCAGCAGACGTGACACAGAAACTGAAGGGCAAACAGACATATTCCTGGTCTAGACATCATAAATTCATCACATTGGATCAAACAAAAATAAAATATTAAATTTTCTAATGGACACTGTACCTGTGCTGATTAAATCCCAGGTGTAACTCTGGAACTGTTACTGGTTGATCTAAAAGGAAAACAATCAATGTTATTGCTCCTCAACCATGTTTAGTAATTGTTGAATTTAAAACATGTTTTCAACACTTTGTCCCCACTCACCAGGTGGAGGAGGCAGAGGTGGAGGGGTTGGAGGTTTTCCCAAAGGATTATCACGAACATCTATTTTCAGCAGAGGCCGATTGTTCAAACAGTCTGGGATTGTGCGTAGGTTGTTGCTGTACACAGTAAGCTCCTGCAGTGAAAGGAGAGAGCCTGGGCAACAAAGATGGCAGCTTGGATTATTTTAAATGCTAAAATAAGCACATTTTTCATTTAGCAAAACAATGTTCTCATTTGATGAGCAGCACAAAACAATATGATTAAAAAATAAAAAAGTTTAGAAAAAAGAAAATCAATGTTATATTTTGATTGTAGACAAGACATTGGAAAACTATGGCACAGGGACCAGATGTGGCTCATTTAGTTTTGTCATCCCGACCACACCAAAAATTATATACTTGGTTTGACCTGTGATAGATCAATAGATTGGTAGATGGTTTGCCCACACCTGGTCTGGACAGTTAACCAGAAAGGAAGTAATATAATGAGCTGGTTACTTTTGTTTATATTGTTATTGAACAAATAATACTACCAGAGAGATGTTATTACATTGACAACACAAAAAAAATTAGCAGAATTGGTCCATTTCTGTAAACCCACCTATGGTTTCTGGCAGGTGTGACAACTTGTTGTAGGACAAATCCAGTTTGACGAGCTCCTCCAGGGAACCAATCTCTTCAGGAAGTTCTTGGAGTAAATTATTTGAGACATCAAGCGTGCGTAGGGCTTTCAGCTGACCCAGACTGACAGGAAGAGACACTAACTGGTTACCCACCACTGAGAGGTAGTTAAGAGACGAGAGGGAGTCTATGTCTGAAGGAAGGGCAGAGAGCTGGTTGTGACAGAGAAGCAGAGAGGTTAGTGAGGGAAGTTGAAGCAGAGAGGGTGGCAGACAGGACAACTGGTTGAAAGAGAGGTCCAGGTGAACCAAGTGAGAAAGGCAGGACAAAGATGAAGGTAGATCGGTCAGGAGGCCGGGCAGAGGGTCTCCTCGTGTGTCAAAACAACAGTTACCTGTAATGAGTGGAGGAAAAAGATTTAAGGCAATATCGCAAAACAGTAATAAAAAAAATAGTCTTGTGAATCTATAAATTGTCTTAAAATACCATTCTACACCTAAAACAGAGCTCTATATTAACAACCAGATAATAATTTATAGCCACTTTCTCCTCTTCTTCCTACTTTAACTTATAACTTTTTTATATATCGCTTTGGGTAGACGCATCTGCCAAATGCATTGTAATAGTAATAATAATAATAATAATAATAACATAATAGTAACAACAGATATTGCCAAGATAATGGACAGTAAAATGATTTAGTATATAATAATATAATACGTAAAATTTAATATGATATTCATTACAGACAAATTGAGTCTTATCACAGTATTATCACAAGGCTAAAACAAGTGAGTCAAATAAATTGGCCATGTAATGTCTTATTAATTTGCATTGCATTTTTATGCAATATAATTGAACCTCACTGCATTGTACACCAAGTCAAGTGATTCTACTAAATGGGCCACTACATTATAGCTGCTGCATGTGATTACTAAAATATAAAATGATCATAACGTACCCCTAATAGCCAGGGAGCGCAGATCTGTGAGATTAGGTATGACCTCCAGAGCACTGTCCAGGCCTGGTTGATCTTCAGAGCCCAACCTCAGGTACTGAAGACCGTGCAGCTGACCAGGAATGACCATCCACAAGGTGGCCAGGACAGCCGCTCCACCCTGGTAAACGTCAAGAGTCAGTCTGGTGTCAGTCAACACAGCTGAGACATCCACGGAGGGAGGCAGAGGTGGAGACAGAGACACGCTTGAAGAAGAGGAGGAGGAAGAGGATGAAAATTCACTAATGCAAAGAGTGGATGAAGCAGAAGAAAGGCTGGAAACAGAGCGACCACAGGAGTCCGTGAGACTGATGGGAAAGGACGAAGATGGAGGAACCGAACTGTCACTGTGATCCAAGAGCTCTCCTTGGCCTGGAGGCTGAAAATGACATCTTTCAGACCTTCTCCTGGGGTTCTCGTCATTCAGAAGACCAAGTCCAATCCTAAGCCTCGCAGCCAACGTGTCCACACATGTCTCTGAGTGTTGAGTTTGCGGTGTTGCCACCTCCTCGTCCTCTGACTTGTCTGTCTTACTGGAACAGCTGTCTGTCTGGTTTCCATCTTCTCCACCAGGAGATGTTCCTTTAGTCCATCTTCTCTCCATAGATGACACTGTTTTTGAGTTTTCCCGAAGGTTTTCTCATGATGCGTTTGTAACAATAGTCATGACAAGATACTTCCACTGTCATAACACTAACTTATCAGCTAAACACACAGCACGGCTTTAATTCAAAATGGAGAAAACCCTAGTTTGGCTGCCCTTGAAGATTTTTGTCAAACAAATTACGAAGGAAGTCCCATTGGCATTGTTCTAGGTCTATCTTTTCTGTACTTCCTCGACGAAGGACTCTTTTTCAAAAAAAAGAGCTAACGTCATAGTTTCTGCAGTTGTTTTGCTCACCGCGACCACGAGTTTTAGGTGAGCGGTATTGTATGAGTTTAAAACTTGAAACCCCCGCCCAGCCGGTTTTTGCTGTAGTTAACAGCAAGCGCCTCTTAGTTGACGCCGCCAAGTTTCAATATAGGGCGGGACCATCGAAGGCAAGAGGCCTGCTTGTTTTGTTGCTGTCATTTTCCAGCTAGCCACTTGATGGTGCTGTTTTACCCTACGACTGTAATATAAATGGAGATTTCTTTTTTTAATTTAAACCGGTTTGGGTTGCATTTAATTGAATATTTTTCTTTGTGCTGTTCTACACACCGACAAAACGAACCTTAATATTAATGATATTAATGTAGTTCTATCTTCCTGATCAACAGAAGTACCATATGAAGGACGAATACTTTTTAAGAGATTTATTTTGGTAAGAGACCAATAGATAAAAACAAATGTTTATTATTTTTGTTATCTTATATGAACATATGTTCACGATGACTGATGGTCATTTGAAATTGTATTTCATTAACAGTTATAAAACCAGCAGCACAATTTGTTCAGAAATCTACGAAGAAATGCCTTTCGAAGGCAATAAAAACCCTAGAGACACAATGCCATATGTTATGACAAAAACATGAAAGATTGCTGACAGATAAGTGACACTGTAAACTAGGTGTACATGTCAAAACTGATAAAATGTACAAGTAGGTAAATGTACAACTTATCAGGGAGTATTCTAGGAAGTTTATCACTTTGTTGTACAAAGATTTCAGTAAAAAAAAAACTCATTAAGGTATTTTACCAGAGAACAGGTTTTAAAGATGCTGAGGTTCTGAGGTGTGTGTGTGTGTGGGGGTACATTTATGTAATGGGTATACGTGGGCTTAGGTAGCATGTGTATGTATTTGTGTGTAAATGTACACTACGTGAATAACCAACTGTACATATACAGTATGTGTATAGGTGTGTATATATGCGCAGGCATATGTACATTTGGGTGTGTTTGTATGTAGATATATGTATGCACATGTGTGCGCAGGAATACACATACACAAAATAATGATAATAATAGAATACTGTAATAACTTATAATTGTCATTACCATAATAAAATATGATAACAATAACAATTGAGATTGTGACCACTCAACAGCAATGACTACCGCTTAAGCTACTGAAACGACTAGCTACTGTACATACCTCAACCCCACCCATATTGTTCCTATTGTATTGGTCTTTTTTATCTATCTATCTATTTATCTAATAGATAAATAGATAGATACAGTATATCTATCTATTTAATTTATTTTTTTAATTTTAATTTAATCTTTATCCATCTATCTATCTATATAAGGAGAAGATTTATGGATGCAGTGAAGGAGGACATGGAGATGTTTGGAGTTAGAGTTCAGGATACAGTGGACAGGGTGAGATGGAAATTGTTGACTAGCTGTGGCAACCCCTGAAAAAGGGACAAGCCGAAAGGAGAAGAAGAAGACCAGGGAACAGGTTTGTGAGACGGCCTTGAGGGTTAATAGTTCGCATCCACCAGCTGCCAGCTTACTACTGAAGTGCATAAAACTAAAATTATAATCATAAAAAGTGTAAGATAAACGTAATGTATAAAACCTAAAATCTTACCTTTCTAATCCGTTTTATGACATCATCTACTGGGGAAATGCATCATTGCAGGGAAAAGGCAGAAGTATAATAGTATAAATAAATTTGGACAGGGTGGATGCTTGATCTATATTCACAGAAGACGTTTGTCAGAGGTTAAAAAGAATACATTGCAAAATATTCTAGGAGAGGAGCAAACATCTCAAATCATTGTTGTTGATGACTCATGAATAAACCAAGCCAAGATTCTTCTAAAACACTTAACCCAGTTGGACACTACAAAGTAATGACGCAACTTTCCAAGTATGTTGGTAGTAGATTCACAGTTTTCCTCATGGAATAATGAAGTGCTTTCCTCTCTGTTCTTTTTAAACCAGGTAACAAACGCACTGTTGGTCATTTCTAACAGCTATGGTCAACCTTATTTTGCCAATGTGACTCTTTAACAGGATGTGTAAAAATTGAAATATTCTACAGGGTTGAGTTGAAAAAAAAATAAACATGAACACTTGTTTACAAGGTTTCTCCACTCTGCATGGGCCTTATTTGTGTCCAATCCCAAGAACCAAATAAATACGAACTTGGAATTCCAGTAAATGATGAATCTTGGAATCAAAACGTGAACCAGGACCAATGTTTGTGGTCTAATCTTGTGAGCTGAAATGACGAATATCGCTCCAGCAGTTTCTCAAAGGTTCTGTTTTCCTCATTGTATATGACATCACCAACAAGTGATAATGAGGAGGGAGGTGAAATGCATGAAAAGATAAAAGCGAGATTAGTTCCCTGGTGTCTGAGCTCTTGAGCAAAATCCTCGAGCACATTGCTCACTGGACATTGAGCACGCTCCCTCAATGATAACATTTTGAAATTCTCAATGCAGCTTATGTCTGTGTAGATTCTCAGTCATCCAGGTAGTTCAATCCAAAATTAGTTACTTCGAAAGCAACTAATTTTGGATCAATACAGCTTAGTTTGACTTTCTGTGGCCCAAATATGAAGTTAACACAGAGAAATGTGAGACAGCTGAATCAGCTGATTGCAAATTAGTATAGTCTTTGCAGAAACATTTATTTCTTTGAAAATCAGTCAGTTCAGCTTTACTTATTGTTAGCCTCGTAGCATAATTGCCTAAGTCATATTTCAATGTTTATGACTTAGGCAATTATGCTATAACGCTAACGTTATATATCTTTATTTAATTAATCCTTCTGTCGCTCATCCATTCTCTATTTCTGTCCCCTCTTTTATTTACCATTTTGTGTCATTTTTTTTGCTCCATATGTTTCTTTTTTCTTGTCTGGTCTGACATGAGAGAGATAAATAAAGTGCTTTGTTCACGATTAAGCAATATAAAAAAAGGATCTTTGATAATACAAGACCTCCAGGAAATCACAGATTACTGAAGCTAATCTAAAATTAGCTATGGAAGCTAAATTCCACAATTTCCCGAAGGATACTCCCGAGGAACTAATAAAGTTCTATCTATCTAGCTGGCTGAAGGTCATGCGGTAAAAGAGCACAAGAAAAAGAAAAAAGAAACACTGTAACTATTGATAAACCATACATAAGCCGATTATAATGAACGTATACCATTTCTGTTCAACATACACACAGCTGGACCACCATGGACTCAGTCATCATTATTCTGGCACATATACACGTAGGCAGAATGATCGAGAACAATTAGTTTCGAACCGAGGACCCTTCCACGTTTTAGACAGATGCGATAACCACTACCTACAAGTGTCCCCCGTCCTGAATTCACCGGTGTCCCAGATGTCTACGTCCTGATTGGTTTTAGTTACTGTCCTCCATTCTGATTGGTCAGTCACAACATCGGTCTTCATTGTGATTGGCCGAGTCTGTGTCAACCTGTGCCTTCTATATATATATACGTCATATTCGTCAGTTGTTCAACAACAACTTGGAGCTGTACAATATGTTCTAAAGCTACACTTTGTTTGCATTTAGGTTTCCGCCAACGACGGGTATCGTGTCGGCCAGGTCTTCGACTCTTAGCTACGCCGTTAAAAACACAAGGACAAACAGGAAAAGTTGTGACGTTTACACGGGATAGGAAAGGACATTACATAAAATGTCAGCTTCGAAACTTCTCTTTTAGATTGACTTGTGATGGTAAGAGTTCGCTGCTGGAGCTTCGATTCAGTGACAACCGCCGACATTATTTGCCGAGTTCCCGCGGACTGCCAGCGGCATGTTTCCGTTAGACTCGCCGTGGAACATCTCCTTCGCGGGCTGTGGATTCCTGGGAATCTATCACGTCGGTGTGGCCAGCTGTCTGTTGGAACAAGCCCCGTTTCTGGTGCACAACGCCCGGCACATTTATGGAGCGTCCGCCGGAGCTCTGACCGCCACCGCTCTGGTCACTGGAGTTTCACTCGGTTTGTACCATGTTCTGAAGGAAGGGTCGTGTAAAAGAATAAACAATACTGGGGTCAAATGCAGTCATAATGGGTTAATGTCGCTAATAACAGTATATTTAACTGTAATAAGCTGCCATATAATATTTATATGTAGTCTTTATATATCTGTATGTTCATAAAAACGTCAAATAAATAAAAAGTGTCATGGACACTGGCAAAAAGACTCACTCACTTTTGTTTTTTTGTAAAGCGATCTTGGGTTACTTGAATGGCGCTATATAAAGCCAATTTATTATTATTATTATTATTCTAGTATAAAGCAGGTCACAGTACAACATTGTGTAAATTAGAATAAAAATTCTAATTCTCTTAATTGTTTATTAACCCTAAACGTCTTTGTGATGTTTTAACAGAAGAGACTGGTGCAGGTGTCATTGATGTTGCCAAACAAGCAAGAAAGCGATTCCTTGGCCCCATGCATCCGTCCTTCAACCTGGTGAAGATTGAGCGCCACATGCTGCGTCAGACTCTTCCAGATGATTGTCACCACAAAGCCAATGGACGTTTGGGAATCTCTCTGACCAGAGTGACAGATGGAGAAAATGTTCTGGTGTCTCATTTCAACAACAAAGAGGAGCTGGTGCAGGTTTGTCATTTAAATAATCGAGAAACTATGATTATTTGTTAATATTTATAAACTAAAGAATAAAAAATGTATTATAATTATAATAATATATTTAATTTAGAAGACGGTGGTGGCCTAGTGGTTAAGGAAGCGTACTTGGGTCTGTAGGGTTTCAGGTTCCAATCCCCCAGTTGCCGTGTTGCCGCTCAGGTGCTCTGAGCACCGTCTCAACCCATATAACTTCTTTTGGGCTCACCAGCCACTGGAGGGCTCGCAATGTGGTTTGGGTGGGGCCAGCTGACCCTACGATCTGGCAACAGACAAGCAGAAGAAGATGAATGAATAAATGAATTTCATGTAGAAGCGCCTTAAGGAATTTTTAGGATTATAGTTCATAGACTATAGAAACTTAAAAATATGAGACCCAAGCAGGCACGTGTGGTAAAGAGAGAGGAAGGTGCTTTCATATTCAAAGAATAAATATTAAAGCAAGTTGTACATTGTTCATACTGATAAATTTTTTATATTAAATTGTTGACAGATTCATGTGTATTTTATATATATTTGTATATAAATTATACTTATTTTTCTATCCAGGCATGTGTCTGCAGTGCGTACATTCCAGTGTACTGTGGTTTAATACCGCCAACACTGCAAGGAGTGGTGAGTATTGTCTATGTTATTCTATTATTTACTTAACAGATTAAATCCCTACCCTGACCCCACATATATGGAGGTATTTTTGTTGTTTTTGTTTCATTGTCATCCCACAATTTACCTTGAAATCTAATCTTTAAGGATCAGACTGACAAATGTGATTAATACAGAAATGTAACGTCAGAGTTGATTCCTTCAATCCTTTCAAAATGATAATTTCCAATAGTATTGAGGCTTACATCTATGTGACTTTACACCCACAAATTATATATTAGACGTGGACAAACTTTTTGTCTCACGGGCCACAATTTGTCCGTTAATTGGACACGGGGGTCGAGTCAGGAGCAACGATGGATCTTTAGTTTGAACAAAGATAAATGGCACATAAATCATGTATAAAACCCAAAAACCTACATTTCTAAAGGTGTTTACGACATCTACTGAGGAAACACTTTATTTCAGGGGAAAGGCAGAACTTAAATAATAATGATACAAATAAATTATGTGATTTGGACAAGGTTTGCGGGCCGTATCAAAAGGCTCTACGGGCCGTATCTGACCCCCGGGCCTTAGTTTGCCTATGCTGTTACATATCGATTATGTTTTAATCATCATGTTGACATCATCTGCATCGTCAGGCCCTTCTAGCTGAATCGTGTGCAAGCTTGTCTGTTCAAAGGTTGGCTGCATTTATGACCGAGTGGCATTATTATTCTTTATAGCCAGGTTATTGACGAAAATGAAACTGATCGTCATTTAGAGATTGTTGAACTGTGGCTTTTACCTGTGTTCTCAGACAAATACAGCAGAAGAAAAAAAGGGGACACTTTTTTCGGAGAGTGCATAACTGTGATTAATACCAATGTAGTAGAGTATACGTTGCGATGTGTCTGAAACACAACCTTACTTCTCCTCTTGGGTAGAGAACTGAAATTTGTCTTCTTCTTGACATGTTTCTCGAACAAAGGTTTTCTGAGTAATGTTATGTAGCAACAGAAACATTTTCCCTTCCCCTGAGGGCCCTGATGGATTCTGACAGGTCCACACTGGACCATGTTGTCCTCTTATTTGTTGTTCTGGCCTTTTCTGTCGTCAGTGACTTGAATTCACAGAAACCGGTGTCCCTCGTCTCATATTGACACATTATTTGCTGTCAAGCTGTGGGTTAAAAGTTCAGACTCTGCAATAAAAACAAACACAGTCATGTGTGAGGGAACAATATGATGTGACAACAATACGAAGTCTAAAGAATTCTTTATTGATAAGAGAGTTTAAAGTATGACGATTGGATTTATTTTATCATGGCTTATTTCAATTCTTGATTTGTTACATTCCAGCGTGAATTTTTATATATCTATACTACTTAGGTATACTCAAAAATGTTTTAAGCTCTTTCTGTAGTGTGTATTTTGGTATTTAATTTAAATAAATATTTTCCAAACACATCTATTTTGGTCTCTCATTGTTGGTATCATGTCCTTTTGGTATTGGTGTACCTCAATTCCCCCGTGGACTGAATAAAGTTCGTTTTTTTTTTTTTATTAATATGATAACAGTTTAAACATTAACTTTTAATTACTCAGCTACCTCAACTACCTTAATGGCCAGACTAATTTATTTTTCTCTTTAAGCGATACGTTGATGGAGGAATCTCCGACAACTTGCCTCAGTCCGAGCTGAAGAACACCATCACCGTGTCTCCATTCTCTGGAGAGAGCGACATCTGTCCCCGGGATTCCTCCACCAACATACATGAGCTGAGATTCACCAACACCAGCATCAAGTTCACTCTTACCAACCTGTACAGAGTCTCCAGAGCTCTGTTCCCTCCAGACCCCATGGTAGGTCACTTGATCTCGTCAACACAGAAGAGAATGTGTTCAGTTGAACTAGAGTGAACCTGATGGAGAGTCCATGAATGATTAAAAGCTGTTGTTTTCATTGAATGCAGGTAATGAATTTGATGTGTAAACAGGGCTACGAAGATGCCCTGCACTTCCTAGAGAAAAATGGTAAGAGTCTAAACTTCACTATCAGAACATGATAACTTATCACTTGCGCTTCCCGGGTCAACAGATCAGTAAATCAATAAAGATTCCTTGTGAGTGACCCTGTGGTTACTTCACTGTAGAGATTTGGGTTGTGACTCAATTTCTTCATTGAATTTTTCAAGTTATTTTCCTGTTATGAAGTTAGAACCAAATTACACTTTTTCTATAGGATTTTGAGAATTTATGACTGAACAAACCTCTGTACATAAATAAAAAATAACAAATAATTTAGAAATATGAAAAAAACCCTGTTTCCTATTACTAAGGACGTTAAGAACACAGCACAGAATAAGTGCATGGTTATAAAGAGCTAATGAGTCCATGCAATTAAAAATACACAAGTAAAAAGAATAAAATACAATTACCATGATACATAACTTTAATAAATGTCTAATGGTCTCCATGGTTGTTTTGTTTTTTTCTTAGAATCTGTTAATATTTAAATAAGTTTAGTTTATTAATTCCTGAAATTCAGGGATTCATATTAATTTTTATTACATATATTTATATATTTTTAAAATCAGATGGAGATAACAGGTGTTAATAACTTACATTTTGTGTCAAAATAGGATAATTCTACTTTTTCTTTTGTTCTTTTTTTAAGGATTACTTAATTTTCATGGACCTGCCACTGACCGGCCGCTGCTTTCACATGGAGACCAAGAAGAAGAGACGGTTATTGGTGACGATCATTCTGAGGAGAGAAAGATGAAACACACAGAAAATACAACAATGGATCGGAAAACTGCATCATCGGAGGAAAATCTATTTGAACAACTTTCACCTAACCTGCACAAAGGTTTCATTCAGTTTATTTATTCCACGCATAACCATAACTCAAGCAGACAACATCACTGAAACTTTTAGTTTAGTTTCTTTAAAAGGTGACAATGGAATTTCAGAAGTGCTTGACCCTGGCCACAGGGCACACAATACATATACAATCCAAAAAACATATGCAAATACTGGTTATACAATTAAGATAGAATATTACATGACAAAATTACTTTTGACCATTGTATCAGAACATCACAACAGGATTTTCTTCTAGTGTTGGCAGCTTTTTTTGAAGCCCTTGTATGTTTCAGGCCATTTAACCTCCTCAGATACTGAGTTGCACACACTCACACTCCTTACTGACGAGGACGGTTTACTGAAAGTGCTTCTGCGCAGAGGACTGTGACTGTCACCTCTGACAGATCCTGGAGTGGCATGCTTAGAGCTATTTCTTTGGTTGATGTACTCTGCCAAAGGTTCTGGAGCCAAATTATGCAGTACTTTATAAACCAACTTTAAGTCTGCAAATGTGTGAAGACTGAGTTGCCTCAGTCATAGTTTACTTCATTGATTGCACCATAGCAGCCACAAAAAACACTATTCCCTATTTGCACATTGAGCAGTACCTTTCTCTAGTATCATAAAGAATCCTCTGTACTCGACATGTCAGAAAATGTACTCCAGAAACTAGCTCTGCTTTCCTGAGAAAATTAATTTGGCATGTGTAGATATAATTCATCTGCTGTTGAGTTTAAGTTTCTGGGTTGAACAGACATTAGTTATGGGAACATCCTGTAAACTTCCTTTGTAGCTCTGCTCGAGGCCTGCACAGAGAGGAGGAGCCTGCTGCAGTCACTTGGCAACCTCCTGCCATTCAGGATGGCCTCAGTCTTGATGCTTCCGTACACTCTCCCTGTTGAATCTGCACTGTCCATGGCCGTCAGGTAATGTCTTATACATTGAAAAATCTGTTTATTGTAACACAGAGGTGTCAAACATCCAGACCACAGGCCAAAACTGACCCACTTGAGTTTGACACCTCTGTGTCTTAAATGTTATGATCTTATATGTTGTATGTGTCTTTTGTGTAGACTTCTGGAGTGGCTGCCAGATGTTCAGGATGATGTTGGCTGGATTCGAGAGCAGGTTTTAAAGCTCGCGCTCCATGCGCTACGCCAGACCTCCAGAAGGGTGTCTCAGCATGCATCAGTGGAGATGAAATGGTAGGACAATTCATCATTGTGTCACATGTGTGATAAAATTATAAGTAAATATGTCAAAAAATCTAATATCAGCAATTTTTGCTGCATGTCTTTAGACGTTAATGACACCTACTGTTGGTAGGTTTGCCTTATATGCACATGTATTATTCCAAATTTCTTGGGATAATATGGGATTATGGCCAATTAGCTGTTTCATAGAGAATTTCTAAAGTCATTACAGCAGAACACAGTATAATTTTAATTTTATACATTTTAATAATGTACAGAAATACAATAAAGTTACTTTCACCAAAACCTTTGTCACAGGTTTATGTTAAAACCTTGAAAACTGTGAAGTTGTTTCTATTTTAACTTTAATCTTTTTTTCATTAGTGAGTGACAGTCAGTTTAAATAACTAGTTTATTATATTTTCTACAATTTTCTAGCTGTTTGTTTGTTAGATTTATTGCTCGATGATGTCGGCTCATTTTTGTTGGTTTGTTTTCTTATACACACATTCTATTAATTATGTTCTTTAGATATTTTAAGGAAGGAAGAAAAGTGAACTACTTCTCATAGTGACACAACGAAATGTGATCTCCGCTTTTACCCCATCACCAAAGTGAACAGGGGGCAGCTCGAGCTCAGAACACCTCAGTCTCAAACCTGAAACCTACCAGAACCAAGGCAGCTTCTTTTCCAAGTCAACACTGACCTACCAATCCTTAACGAAACACTTAAGAAAACACAAGTCTAGCAGTATTTCTTTAACATCTACCTTAATTCCATATGTGCTGCTTCATTTAGGTTTTCCTGTAAAATGGAGCTGCGATACAACCAGACTCTTCCTTCAACCTTCAGCTCCGCCAACCTGTTTCCCTCCTGGGCGACAAGGAGAAGTTCTTCGGTCCAAGATATGATCACGCGCCTGGACCAGTACAGAACACAGATGCTGACTGGCAGACTGTGTCTAAACATGGACCTTCAGAGCTATTGGAATAATGGAGCCATGTCGCGAAGTGCAAGCGACCCCTCCATCATGTCTACAGAGGGTCTCACCATGCACACAGTTTGTTTTAGTGGTCAGTCAGCTCCAGAAACTGAAGATACCATCAACTCCTGTGTTTAAAACCCTAAATTCGCCATAAAAAGCGGTGCAATTATCATTATTATCTAAAGTGTACTAAAATATGGTATTAATTTACCATATGTTTTTAAGTATACTGTTTTGGGTTTTTTTTTTATTTTCAAGTGGTAATTAACCTTTGCCTAAGTATTTTTTTCTCTCAGAATGAGCTTATGAGCTCATGGACTCTTAAGTCATGTACAAACATGAATTCCAGGTTTTGACGACAAAGGTCCACTTCAAGCAACATGGTTAAAATAACAGCATGAATGTTTTAGGAGGAATGTTGACAGACCTGTAGTAAAACTGTTTCTGCCCCATCTGGTGATGACTCTTATGTCTCCTCTGCTACACAGTGGTGAAGGAAGAGAAATGATGTAACAGAAGTATTCAATGCAAATGTCAATGCAATTAACAAAAAGTTCACTGTTTTTTTGTTTAGATTTTGTTGTGAAAAGAAAATATTAAGGCACAATAATACAACATGACAGAACTCGATTGTATGTTTCTATAATCTCAATTTAATCTCTAAGTTACTGCACTTTTTCTTTAAAAAAATAATATGCTGTACATTTTACTGGATGAAAACAAAATCATTCACAAGAAATCGTGAAAGAATGTGTTTAATTTAAACTGCACCTTTTATTTGTATTTCAACTTCGCTTTTTTGCTGGTTACCTTGCACTTCTGCCATAGGAAACTTTGAATGATAAAGGTCCAACCTGTGTCTTTTGTAAAAAGAATTCCCTAATTATTAAAATGTTGCCAAACAAATAGGAACTTTTGTACGTGTGATTACTCAATACATTTCTGGGTTTTTTGTTTTTGTGTATGGAAATGAGTTCATATTTCTAATTAAAAAGGAAAACAGTAACTCAAAGTCTAGTAACTAATCTAAAAGTTGACTTAAATGTGTTTTTTTTAAACTGGAAGATTTAACCTGGGAGTAATTGTGCTTTTTCATTATTAAATCTACAAAAAACATACAAAGATGCAGATTCAAAATAAATCATCACTGTGATTAAACATGCCATTAAAACATGTTAAACTTTTATTTATTTAAAATAAGTAAAGATGTTTTTTTATAACATTCATTGTTCAAAACGCAAATATCCGAGGAACCCCTGAAGGCATCGCCAGAATGCCACTCAGTCAGAAGTTGTTTCTAAACTTCACGGCTCCAGCTTGTCTCCACCAGGGGGCGAAGCCCGGGGGTGGAGGCTCTATCCAAACCTCGGTCTCTGCCTCTCTTCGTATCATGAGCTGAGTCTGTCCGGGACAGACCAGGGAAGATGGCGGCCACTGACCATTCCCGGTCCGAAGCTGCCAAACAGCGTCGTCAGGACCAGTTGCAGCGATGGATGGGATCGGAAACGGATCGGACTGAGTCTGAGGCCCGTGAATCTGCGGGCGGCTCCGGAACGCGGAGGACTAAAGTCCGCTTCGCACAGGGGGCCGTGTTTATGGCCGCCTGCTCGGCCGGAGACCGGGAGGAGGTGGCGACTCTGCTTCGGCAAGGAGCTGACATCAACCACGCCAACATTGACGGTTTGACAGCGCTGCACCAGGTAAAGAACTTTGACTTCAGGCCCAAAGTTGAACAAGGAAATGTTAAACAGCGTTAAGATAAAGACAGGCCGCTGCTAAAGCGGTGGTAGCGGTTTATCCACTAAAGAAGAGGAAGAAGAAGAAGCAGCAGTAGCAGCGTTAAGGTGGACGTTCCCGCTGCTTCTAACGGGGCTGCGGCTGTGGGTGAACCAACTACAGGACACAGTAGTGGCCTGTTAGCTGAATACACACACACACACAGATACAGAGTTAACCTTTACACACATCGTCTGATTAAAACGGACGGTCCTTTGTCTCGGAGACACATCAGCAGAAACAGAAGGAAGGACTTTTAGACTTTTAGTGACACATTCCTCACGAGGCTTGAAGTCTCGTAAAAATACTTGGTCGTCAAACCTGGTCGGGAAACTACAAAAACAAAACACGTAGCTGGGAAGACGGTTTATTTAATTGTAGTTTATGCCCCAAATAGGCTCGAGTCCAGAGCCTTAATGCAGCTCCATCCTCCCTTCTCTCTCACCCAACCCTCCCTCCACTTCACTTCAAGTTATAACACAGTGGAGCAGTCTGGACAACATCACTGTCACACACTGAATGTAGTATTTCCCCTGTTTTTATGACACCGAGTGCTGTCTCTTCCACACTCTCGCTCTGAAGGATTTAAAGTTGGTATCTGAAGATACTTGTCCACGTAAAAACTCATGTTCTTCTTCACTGGAGCTGAGTGGTGGTTGGACGGGGCCCTGGGCCTCCTGATGATGTCATGCTCACAGATGATTGGGGTGTTCATCCCAATTTGAACCTAATTCAGTGTGTTGGAGGAGGCCGTTTTCCCATGACGGGATCAGAGGAGCTGACTGGGAAACGTGCCCCCTGCTCCTCCATCATCTCCACATGTTGGACCATGACCCAGTGTGGTCCTCCTCTTGTGCTCTCCCTCTCCCTCCCCCATTGCTCATCGGTGACCTAGCAACCAGAATTAACCGGAATTAAAAATAGGCCTAAGCCCTTCAAACTTTCCATCCTAGCATCCCAAGAAGCCTATTTATTTTCTCCGCAATTCTTTCAGTCTACTTGCTCCTCCTCCTCCTCCTCCTCCTCTTCTTCCTCACTATCCCCTGTCTTCCCTCCATCTCCTTCCTGCTGCCTATTCCCAATGGAGGGGACTGTAGGGATTTTCAGATGAAGAAATGGAAAAACATTCCTCAAACAGCGTAAGCTGTTGTTGTCAAAGGCCATTTTTTACAATGAGTCACTTGATGACCCAGTGAAGGAGTCTAATTGGAAGGAGTGCATGCGCCTGGTGCAACAGCTGCCCTCTGTTCATTCATTCAGTGTGGGGCTCCCCCTTGTTTCTGGTCAGCGTAAAAGCTGCTTCTCCACAGTGTACCCAGAGTCTCATCTTTAGGCCGACAGTGACCTTGTTGTCACGGCTGTTCTCCTTGACTTATCATCTCGTATCATGCAACGGGACGGAACTTGGCTGCAGCTTTGAGATTAGTCAATTTAGCCCAAAAGTAAAGCCTCTTAAGTGGCAGAAGCTGGGAAGCTTTACGGTCTGTAAATGTAGACGCAGTTTCTGCTCTGACATCCCACAGTTGCTATGACAACAACTTTGGTACATTTTTTTGCTTCACAGATTATGCAGGGTGTGAATATTTTGTGGGTTTTTTTTGCTTTTATGATGCTTGGGGGAATATTTTGGGTCGGAGACGTTAACATTTTGCGGTTTCATGGAAGCCAATTAACATTTTTTTCTCTCCTCGTACAGCTTTTCAATACAATTACTAAATAATTGGGTAAATCGTTACCAAAATAACTCTTTGTTTTATTGTCTTTATGTATAATATCTTTGTTCCAGGATAGGACTTATGTGTTAGTGTATGGTGTCAGCAACTTTAATATTTATGTTGTTTTAGCAAATATTAATCAGCTGTTTGTTTGTTTGGCTGCTGAATTTCTATTTCACACCTGGAGTTATTCAGTTAATGTTCAAATGAGCAAAAATAGTCTCTAAAATGATTATTGACTGTGGAAACCAGTTCTGACATGTTTCAACAGACATGTTTCAACTTTTTTCGTGGTTAATCCAAGGAAAGGCATTCAGTGTCCCTGAGTCATGTGACTGATTTAAACCCAGCTTCTGTCTCCAGTCAAAATGTCACTTCCTCCAATTCAGAGCCAGAGTTTGATGGACATTTCTTGAGTGTTTTCACTTTTGCAATCTGGGCTGCCAAGTGAAGATGGTTATCATGATGACTGATATTTTTTTTTCATTAGTGTTTGTGCATATTTTCATCAAGAAGATACATGACTCGTGTGTTTATTTACTGTCCATGTAGAGAGTGGTTTGCTAAGAGCAGAGAGATTTATTTGTGTCTCCTCTCTGATATCTTGAGGCCACACTAATTTCCAGGAGTCTGAGGCTAGAAAAATGAAAAGTACCTTGAGGTTCTTATGGGACCCGTCTCTGATCTTGTTTTTTGGTCGCACTGCAAGCGTAGCTTCATAGGCCTTAGAACATAGACTCAATAGATTGGTTCCCCTCTCGCTCCAGAAAATAACTGTTTTTAAAAAGTCAAAGGCTTCTTACAGCCAGAGAACAGGCGGTCTTCACAACAGGCACAACCGCTGTGACACTATATGTGTGTGACTGTGTGAGTTTGATACATTTAGAAGACATCTTTGCATGGTTTTCAAGGAATAAACTTGACTGGTGCTCTTCTTATCAAACAAATGGGACAAACTGGTTGTCCTGCAGCCAGTGGTCATGTGAGTGTGTTTCCTCTGTCAGGCCTGCATTGATGAAAACGCAGAGATGGTCCAGTTTCTGGTGGAGAACGGGAGTGACGTCAACAGGGGTGACAACGAGGGCTGGACTCCTTTGCACGCTGCTGCGTCCTGTGGATTCATCCAGATCACAAAGTAAGGACTGAACGTTGTTTACTGCGACACAGGAATGTCAGTACAGTACAGTACATTACGGTACATTACAAGTAATCACACAGAGACATATATGGGGCCTGATTTATCACCTTACCAAAGGTCAACTGTGGTCCCCTGCTCCTGGAGGTTTTACTGCTGTGACGTAACGTCTTTATCTCAAATTTACTACCTGTTCTGATGAAGGTTCCTGATCGAGCACGGTGCTCAAGTCGGAGCAGTGAACAGTGAAGGAGAACTTCCTCTGGATGTGGCCACAGAAGATGCCATGGAGAGATTACTTAAGGCTGAGATCAAGAAACAAGGTGCGTGTCCACAGTGACATATGGTCCTTCCTGCAAACGTGGAAACTACATAATAATTAGAATATCATTTTTAATACATATTTATTAAAGACAAAAACATTTCTGTCAATTTTTTTTCAGGAGAAATTTTTTATGGATGCATGAAGTCATAGATGATAATAAATCCCAGGAGGTTTATTTAGACCAGTTTCATTTTATACTTTTACTTAAATAGTTTGACAATAAGTCACAGTAGTGTTTCTATCAATTTATTTATATTTACCCACGTTTATAGTTGATTGGTTGTCATTTCAGTAAATGTATTTTCTTATGGAAAATAAGCAGTGGATGTAATGATGCAATTATTATAAAAACTTAATATTTGATTTCAGACATGATCATCAATATAACTAATTATCTATTGTTTTTTTCTTTTAAAATTCAAGTATAAATTTCAAATATGGTCTAAAAACTTAAACAGTTAATTAAATACACAACAGTATACTGCAAAACTTCCCAGAATCCCTTGAAAAAAATGGAGTAATAAAAAAAAAAAAAATAGACTGCCTGTGGCAGGTGCCAAATATGTGGTTCTTTCAGGGCTTAAAACCTGGAGTTCCTGCATGCAAGGCAGACGTGTAGACAGGAGTAATAACTGCAACAGTGAACCACAAATTTTTATACTAAATATGTTTCAATAATTTATTAAACTATAAAAGCTGTACTGACACTGATAACGGATCCGTCTGTTATCTCTGTTCTGATCTGTGCACAGAGAAATCCCTTGGACAAACATAGGGAGAGAACATTCAAAACCTGATACAGAATAGTCTGAGTTGGCTGTGAGATTTCTGAAACTCTAACCTGTCACTACCTGTGCTGCAGGCATCGACCTGGACAAGGCCAGGAAGGAGGAGGAGAGGGTCATGCTCCAGGATGCCACGGAAGTTTTGGAAAAAGGTGGAACCCTCAGCCCTCACCCGAACACCAAGGCCACCGCACTGCATGTGGCTGCTGCTAAAGGCTACATCGAAGTCCTGAAGTGAGAATATGACAGTCTGATAGTTTTGTTGGTGCCACAGTACAGCAGTGTTCAATTCAATCTGAATGATGCAGCCTGTTTGGCTCTGTAATCCGGCCGGCCAAACTTTTCCAAAACATATAATTTGTTTGTATTGTGATTATACTTCTACCTTTTCCCTGTTTCCCCAATAAAATAACGTAGAAAAGGCTTAAATTATGATAGTTATTTAGCCTTTATTGCTTGATTCTAGGACCAATTGTCGAGTCAAAATTATTGCCCACGGCTGCCACAGACTGACAATGTCTCCTGTGTAAACAGTGAACCTCTCATACATTCACTGATAGGATCTCTTTTAGATGTTGCGCCTTCTAGCCAATCAGTATAACTCTGTCTGGTTGTCAGCTCAATTTTCCCTCCAGTGGCACGACAAAATCAGAACTGACTACAAATTGTCCCTTTCATTATCCTTTCTCATTTCCATCCAAAGTGTATTGCTTCCTCTTAACTTTTCAGACGATTCTTTTTTAGTTTTCATCTCAGTAAAGAAGGTTGTCTTAAGTCTTCAGTGGACATTTCTTATTAAAAGTATCTCTTCCATTCATTACTTTTGTTCTTTTTCCATCAAACCTCTGCAGGGTTTTGTTACAGTGTTCTGTGGACTTGGACGGTAGGGACATTGATGGCTGGACGCCCCTACATGCAGCAGCTCATTGGGGACAAGAGGAGGTGTGCAGTCTGCTCGCTGACAACATGTGCAACATGGGAGCAGTCAACAATGTGGTGAGATGACGACCAATAACATCCTGAGTCCGTGATTGGACCTGTCCCCGACGCCTTGGTTTACAGCACACTGTCAATGTCCTTGTAGGGCCAGACACCTCTGGATGTCGCGGATGAGAACCTGGTGGACACGCTTGAGGAGCTGCAGAAGAAACAGAATGCCGTGAGTGCCGTGTCTTCACACTGGCATCACAGTGATGTGACTCTGTTAGATAAACGTGATGTGACTGATGGTGGCACAACGGCAAAATGCTCCCTGTGTTTATACCTGTTTATATTCCTCTTCAGTTACGGAGCGAGAAAGAGAAACAGACACCTGTTATTGAGATCAGCCCGCCCATCTCTATGGTACCAGTGCGCACCCGCAGGTCAGTGCCAGTTTGTGTGTGTGTGTGTGTGTTTGTTTGTGTGTACTTGGGCACATGGCTGTTCCTCAAATGACATTCAGAAATACCAGTTGCACCTGCATGTCTCTAGTGTCGTCCTAGTGTTTTTGTCAGACACACAGTACTTCCTCCCATTGACGTGAACCTGGACTGAAGCTGTCAGTGTATCAGAGCTGCAATAACGGTGACATATTTTGTCAAGTTATTGTGGCTCTAACAGTTAGCCTTTTTGTTAAAAAAAGACTTATATTGTTTTCACAGCAACGTCAAACTAAAGGCCTGGGGCCAGATGTGACCCGTTGAGTTTCTAAATTTAGCCCGTCAACCTTGTCCAAATTAAATGATTACCATTATACTTCTGCCTTTTCCCTACAATAATGTGGTTCCCCAGGATCTGATACCGTAAGGATGTAAGAAATGTAGGTTTTAGGTTTTATATAAGACTTTTACATGCTTTTATTGTAGTTAAAACAAACGCTCCTTCTTTCTGCTCTGGACTCGGCGGCCGTGTCCAATTTTTGGACTAATTTTGGCCCGCGAGTCAAAAAGTTTGCCCATGCCTGGTCAAGTGTAAACAAGGACCAATCAACCAGATGTAAAATTGTGAATTATTAACATTTTAGTAATTTTACTGGTTACATTTTGCTTGATGACAAGGATGGACAGGATCAGGAATGAGGTGATCAGGGGGACAACACAGACAGGAAGGTTTGGAGAAAAAGCTGGAGGGACAGTGGTTATATTGGGAGAAGAATGCTAGATATGGAGCTACCAGGTAAGAGACGAAGAGGAGATTTATGGATGCGGTGAGGGAGGGCATGGAGGTGGTTGGAGTTGGAGTGGAGGAGAGAGAGAACAGGGTGAGATGGAAATTGTTGGGTCGCTGTGGCAACCCCTGAAAAACAGGATAAGCCAAAAGGAGAAGAAGAATATATTTTGCTTGATGTACATCATGTTCTTTTGTTTGAAGACAGGAGCTCTGACTCGTGAGTTAAACTGTGTTTGATAGGAATTCTCCTTGAGATTCTGAATCTATACAAGTTTTTTTCATTTATGTCCTATAACTCCCTAGGTGTTAGGCTGTTTTGAGAATTAATTTCCCTTTTTTGGATCAGCATATGTTTTTAAGTATGAGACTAAATGTTGTAATTAGGTTTCATTGGATCAGTTGACTGAACCATGAACAAGACATTAGACTACAGTATGGGTGTTGTTTTTGTCGTTGTGTGGAGTTAAGTGCTGTTAGAGCATGTGTTGTTGACTACATCACACTTCACTGGTGTGCTGATTTTGGCATGCTGCCTTTAATTGGCTGCACATGGAATGATTGCCTTCCACTGATCAGCTGCCCTGCATGCCACGTGCTGTTACCTCCACCTCCATGCAGGAGTTCTATCTCTCGTATGAGCAGCAAGGAGAAGATCTGCCTTCACGAGCGGGAGAAACACCCTCCACCCGCCCTGCAGATCAGTCCGGCCGAGGATGAGGAGGAGGAAGGCCAGGCGGCACAGAACCAACCCCAGGGCCAGACCAAGGCGTCCAGCAGCTCCAGCTCGGAGGAGGAGAGTGAGTCTGAGAGTGATGCTGAGTCAGGTGAGAGGATCTGAAAAAGTACCGTCACTTCAATTCAACCCAGTTTGATGACCTCCCCCTTTTTTTTAACTTCACTTGTTCCGAAATGTTTTGCAGAAAAAGCCAAAAACAGAGAAATCATAAACAATTTGAACAACAAACGCAACACCACTAGCCTGCTCCCTACCTCTATGTCATCAAGTACGGCTGCCAGCCAAGTGAAAATGGTAACAATAAAAAAAAAAACAACCTGATGATATCTGTATGACAACAACAAAGAACTGATGTTCTTTCAACTTAACTGTCTGTCCAGCCGGAACCAAGCAAACCTGCAGTCACTGAGGCACCAGGCTCCTGGAGAACATCTCTGAGGAAGGCAGGCAGCTCTGTGACTCTAGGCTCAGTTGGTCTGTCTGACTCAAACCAGGACACGACCAGAACTTCAGAGTCGGGCCTGGGCATGACGCGCTCAGCATCCAGCCCACGTCTCAGCTCTGAGGCTGACACAAAGGTACAATTCAGACCTGTGTGCTGATTCTGGGCTTCAGAGTCCTCATTGTATTTTGGGGTTGATTCAGATGTAAACCAGCGGTTCTACAGTCCCTGAACCCCTCATATTTGTCCCATGACTAGATGTCAAAACTGAGCTCATCTGAGTTTTAGACACTTAAGTTTAAACACATATTCTGAAATGGGAAGATTTCTTGTTGTCATTGTGTCGGACGTTTATCTTTGTTTTAAGGCAAAAACTGGGTTCTTTGACTATAGTCTAAGGATTCTACTGTAAATGACTCCTGACCGCTGCCTGTCGGAAATGTTAACGCTTGGATTTACCTTCATCTGTCTTAATCCCATCAAAGCAGAGAATGATGTGTTCAAGTATCAGATCAAAGAAGTCACACTGACAGGATTAACCTCTGATTTGATGGATCACTTCTGTGATACCATCTGCACCACAGCTCCTGTTATTTTGAGTATGAAGTCCATTCTTCTGAATCCGGGGTTCCCAAAGTAAGGGGCACAGAGTCATAAAGGGTTCAACTACAAGGCAAATAGCCTTCATGACCTTAATCTTTTATACCTTAACCCAGTGTTCCCCGACCTTTTTTTTGTGCCACAGACCAGTTTAATACCTCATACTATTTTCACGGATTGGTTGTTAAGTTGTGGCAGATTAATGCCCCTTAATAAAATTAAATTTCTGGTCTTCTGAAATATTTTCCTACCTATAAAATCTTCCTACCCGAATTAACTGTGCATGTGCACAAGGATTTTGCAAGTGCACACAGCCTATAATTTTCTCCTACCAGACCAGTACAAGATACCAGACTCTTGCATCAATGACTCTGTATCATTTTGAATTTATTGTTGTTGTCTTCACTGAGAAAATATTTCCTAATCAAATATAGTTTCATCATTGATGATGGAATCCTAGCCATTCTATTGTTCAGTTCATTTGTTGATATGGGTATGGATCAAGTGGAAGTAATAGACAGATGGGACCAAAAGGAAACATTATTTCTCTGCGGCCCCGCACCAATTCACATCCCACATACTGGTTCCCGGACCAGTGGTTGGGGACCACTGCCTTAACCTATCTGTATGTCATTTTCTGTCAGGAACCAAGACTCGCTCGTGTTCCACCTATTCCTACTCGCCGACTCTTCAGTATTCCGGACAGCAGCGCTGACAACTCCAACAGGTGGGTTCTTCACTCCGCTGTTCATCTCGCACTTGTGAAACCGCACTCTGTTTTACGCTGCTGCTTCTGTCGCACTGTCTCAGCTGGCTCAGCCGTAGCTCTTCTTACACTCGAAGGCTTCACAGTCAAACAGGAAACGATTTCACTAGTTCCTCCCCGTATTTGCTTCACAGGTCAGTCACACAGCTCACTGCTCATCTCCCATTTGTTTGCACATGTTTGTTTTTGCTGCGTCGGAGCTTATTACATTCCCACAGCACTTGAATCCCCCACTTTGTGACCTCTCTGTTTCATGCGGTTCTTTTTTTCTAACTTGTGTTTTCACTGGGATTCTTGTCTTGTTTTTAGTTCATCATATGGAAGGAGACTAGATGACCCAACCTTGAGCTCAGCCGGCTCCACAGGACTCAGTCGTTTAAATAGTGTTTTGGGACAAAGGTTTATGGGATTTTTTTTTTATGTCCTGCATTTATAAGTACTGTAGTAGTCTTGAGACGTTCTTGTTTCTATAGGCATTTATGATGTTTTCTTTTTCTGAAAAGGCATTCTCAGGAACAGACAGAGAAAAAGGACCAGCCTATTTCCACCTACACCTCTCAGAACACCACGGCAGGAGAACAGGAAAGCAAACAGAGACGCAAGTAAGACCTGATGCTTTATGTGTAGAAGTTTTTACAATATCCCTCTGTATATAGGTCATCTAAATGTCACACAAAGTGCACCGGTTCCTACAAAGACTGAGGGCTGATTAATTTGTAATTACTGTAAATGGAGTGTGATGCAGCTGAATGAATTCTCTGTTCTCTAACGGTGCTCTAAAGAATAATTAAGGTATATTTAACTACAAGCGAGGTCCAGAATCATTTCAGCACTACTTCAGGTTTAGCAGCAACTAAGCGGGGGGAATATTTTCAGAATAAGACCATAGCAGGTACAAAAAAAGCTTTTTAACCATTGTACCAATAAAAACGTACAGGTTTGATGTGCCAAAGAGTCAATTCCAGGGTAAAGCTCTTGAGGTGTTTGTAAAGGGGACAGAAGGATTTTTTTTTTCTGCATCCTAGTACATCAGGTTACATCTGGTGTGGCCAGAATGTTGAGCTAGACTGCATAGCTACACCAATATTTTTCACAAAATCTAACACAAATCCAAAACAAATAGGAAATAAGATTCTGAAGGATGCTTATAATTCTTTCGGATATACTTCTAGAACTATTTTCAGGAGTAATTATGTGTATGGACTAATGTCTCGCCCCAGTGTCAGTTGTTCTTTGCTGCACCTTCCCTCTGACCCAGAGCATGGATCACATTACCTTGATGTTAACCCTCTACACGTGAAGTCTGTCATGTGAAGAGGGTTAAATGAAACCTTATACCAGCGCTGCCCAATAGGTAGATCGGGATCTACCAGTAGAACTCCAAAGGAGAGCTGGTAGATCCAGAGCAATGACGTAGAAAAATAAGTAATAAAAACTAGAGATGGAAATCTATTTCAAGATGTTAATCACTGGACTAGAGTGAGAATAATATAGGTATTGAGTCAGACAGTATAACATATATTATATGTTAATGTAGAGAAAGTGTTCTATCTAGTTTATATATGAAAATATATTTAGAGTTTTCAATCTAGGTAGATCACCTCAGACTGGTCATTTGAAAAGTAGCTCACAAGACAAAAAAGGTTAGGAAAGTAAACCTCTTGTCATTGTGATTCTCACCACTGCACACAATAAAATGTCACCTCTGTATTTAGCCCATCAACAAAGTGAACAGTGGGCAGCTTTGAGCGTCCAGTGAGTAGAGAGTGGGGACAGTGCCATGCTCATTGGACCTCATTGGTAACTTGGCAGTTGGTGGATTTGAACTCGGGAACCCCCCCGCACCTCAGTCTGGGTCCTTAACCACTAGGTTCACCACTGTCCTCTACACATGGATCTGCTTGTACGAAATGACTGACTGTTGCGTTTCTTTCCATGATTGGACTTGTCCAGGTCTTATTTGACACCAGTGCGGGATGAAGAAGCAGAGGCACAGAGGAAGGCTCGTTCCAGACACGCACGGCAGTCCCGCCGCTCCACTCAGGTAAAAATCACCACCTCCCAACCTTGAGACAATCTTACCATCATTGACTCTAACCCACCCATCTCCTCCTTGTGTGAAGGGAGTGACTCTAACAGACCTGCAAGAAGCAGAGAAGACGATCAAAACCACAAAGACAGAAAACAAAGGGAAAGAGAAGGAGGAGGAGGAGGAGAAGGAGAAGGACTCCAAAGTGAAAAAAGGAGAGGAGGGGGTGAGAGTCTTATTTATAGTCCCCACATTTGGCTGTGCTTATCTAACGTCTCATGACATCACAGAGCAGAGGACGCTGTGTTTACAGGAAGTGAGTTGGAGGTCTCGCATTGCCAGTCTGCAGAAATCAGACCTGCTGGGACTCACACAGCCTGCTGGGACTCCACGGCCTCAGACCTCTGAACTACGAGGTGTGTTTGTGCACGCCAGCACTGTTTATATCTTGATCTTTTTCTTGGAAAATACCAAACTAGTGGAGAGGAAAAATGTAATTACTTTTAAAGACGTAATTTTCTCTCTGCTAGATGTTGAGGTGGAGAGTGAAGCGATGCGCTGGAGCAGAGAACGCAGGGAGAAGAGACAAGCTCGCGCCCGAAGGAAGGCGCAGAGGAGTGGGGAGGTAGGATGGCACACACTGATGGACATGTCAGATGGACTGTGAGGGACAGCAGACTGGTTAATAATGTTACAGGTTAATGACGTTATACATGCTTTAAAAGCAGCTCTTGAAGATTTGTTCGTTAGGATGCACACAATCATGTGTTTACCTGTTGCTTATCTTTGTTTTCCAGCTGTGAACAAACCAAAGATTTGTCTTAATCAGGAGTGATAATTTATCCTAATTAATCGTGATTAATTTTGATTAATCGTGACTATTTAATCATTTTGAACCAGTGTTCATATTTATGTATATAACCCGTAATTATTTAACATGAACAGAGTGATGACAATGAACCCAGTGGAGAAGAAGAATTCTCAGGCAGTGGGCTGGATCCACAAGTGAGTGTGACATTAATATTGTAGAGTGAAAGAATAATCTGGTCAAAAAAAATATTTTTGTAAAGTTATCAGACAGTTACCATCAAGTCACCTGTCATAACGATTGTTGTTTCTTTTTTTACAGACAGAACATTTGACTTCCAGGTATGAACCTCAGCCTAAGTACTGACTCACTCTCTTCATTCAGTCTGTATGACCGCAGTGTCTTACTGTCATTACCTTCATTACACACACAGATCAGGTTTATCCTGCAATGACTGTGGCCAAGGAGGAGAATCTGAGGGCAAGGACTTTAAAAAGGTATAAAGAGAGAGTATGCAGCTGTAAGGATCCTTCTCTAGCCTCTGTTTTTCACTGCTTCTGTGATTTTCTGTGTCAGCTGTTTGAGGAGGTGACCAGAGAAAACAGCCAGCTGCAGACTCAGCTGCAGGACACCCAGAGGATTATCAGTCAGACCAGGTTGGACCTGGAAAAGGCCACGCAGGTAATGGAACAGCACCATGGGTTAACGTGGGACGAGAGCTGTTTTATGATAAGAAATTGATAAAATCTTCATGTTCATGTCATTCAAATTTAAATTTATGATTTACATGAAGTTTCCTCACTGTATAAGGAGAATACTGGTTCTGGACTGTGTCTACCGTAGTGATCAAACCTCTAATGTTCCCTCCCACAGAGACAGGAGCGTTTCAGTGACTGCTCTGCTCTGTTGGAGCTGGAGAGGAAGGTAAATGACACTACCTGCTCTTGCTGCGGCAGTTTCACTGTTGGATTTCTGAAGCTCTTTACTCAAAACAAAAGGTTTCCCCTCACCGTTAAATCTTTTTTTTAATCTCTTTTTCTTGCTTGTTTGACGTCAGGATCGGAGGATGCTGGAGCGGCGAATGGCGGAGTTGGAGGAGGAGCTGAAGGTGAGATGATGCGTTCAAAACATTTAGAAATGGTCAGATGACGTTGTCAACCCTCGACTCTGTCTTGGGCCTGTTAGGATTATAGAATATATGAAGCACTGAGCTAGAGTGAAGCAGAGGTGGACCACCTGAGCTGACATCATTTTGGTTACTAATTGTTTTATGTGAAAGCACAGTCAATGTGTAGTGGTTCTCACTACCATTGTATATGTAAGACTGGTACTTGCATATACATGATTCACAGAAAGGGTGACTTTGAATGATACTCGACAGAATATTATAATAAACAACTATAACCTGCCATATCACATACCTAAGCTCCAAAGCTATGGTGCCTGTGGCATTCTGGAGCTGAATCATAAGTATAAGATGAACATTACATTATCAAATATCAGAAGTTGCAAAACTGGTTATACCATGTAATAGTTGCAACAAGCCATTCCTAGAACAGTTAATAATTTCAATTAAATATGTTTTTTTTTTTCAAAGACTAGACAAGTGAATAATAGACATTTACTACAGATATTATGACAAATTCACCTTTTTTCTCCCAGGTTCTGGTGGACCTGAAAGCGGACAACCAGCGCCTGAAGGATGAAAATGGAGCATTGATCCGTGTCATCAGCAAACTCTCCAAATAGATCTAGAGGAAGGGAGAGAGACGGACAGAGAGAAAGAGACAGGGAACCCCTCACCCCTTTCTCTCCCTCCTTTTACACTTTCTTCCTAATGCCAAAGATTTAAGGAGGGGAGAGGAGCAAGAGATTGTGCGACGTTTACGCGCCCACATTTCACCGGGACAGTGATGCCTCTCTGTCAACAGCTTGTGTGCCTTAGTGCTCTTTCCTCACAGGTATAAAAAAAAAAAAACTAAGAAAAACAGACTGCAGAGGCCATGGTCAGAGGCTCTGATGGAATAATGTATTGGAGAACATACATGTTGAATAACTTAACCTACAGAGACCGTGCGTCAGGGGGAACTGATCGTACACATGCGCACACATTCCTGTGTCCATCACATACTTCCTCAACGCACATTCCACTGAGCGCACAAGGCAGTTTGGCCCTTCTTTCGATATAATAATGTTATAAATCCACACGAGTGTCACAGTTTTTACCCCCCGCCCCTCCACAAACACACACACACACACAGTCCAAAACCAATGGTGTCTACCAGTGAGAGTGACGTTGGGAATCATTCGTCAATTTGCCGAACTTAATGTAGATTTGTTTTAACTCTTTTCCACACAAGTGTTTTGACCCAACTACCTCTCCACCTGTGCACACACCCCCAAGTAGGTTTTTATTTCGTCTTATAAACGTTTGTGACCACACACACACACACACCAGTCTCTCAGGTCGTCGGACCTCAGCACTTTATTCTCAGCAGAGCCGTACCAGATCTGCGAGGCATTTGTCCCTTAACCATGCAGACGACTTTGGAGCAGCACCTTCTCACTCCATAGGTGGAGAAAAGTTACTCCCAGCTGAAGAATTCAATGTCATTGCACAATAACCCTAGAGTGGCTGCTGTGGTCAGGTCTATTATGCAATGAATGATTTTTTTTCAGGTGTCATTGATGAGATATTTTCATTGTTGTTTCCATTTGCAATGAGGCACAGATGTATTTTACACGTGTAAAAAAAAAAAAAAAAGGGTTTGAGAAATAGTCCTTTGAAATAAACTGCCGTGTAGCCATTTTCACATTATGGGTTTCTAATATATTCCATGGATGCCTTCACCCCAATAAAAGAAGTGTTTGTAGTGACTGCCTGGTTACTGGGGGGGATTTTAGACTCTTCTGATTATTGGCTGAGATATGAGCTGCTTGTGAAAGATCACATTAGTGTCAAACTCATCCTCGCCGCCGAGTTTTGAATGGATTCCTGCCGTCTTAGTAATCGGCTGCGAATAATGAAGTCATCAGGCTTCTTTTTCTTCCACTTGTGTGATCTGCAGTCTCTGTGTTGGTGTTTGCAACAGGGCCTCAGCCACACACAGTTGCGTTGTCCCGGTGTACAACGTCAGTCGCTGTGTTCTCTGGCCGCCAGATGTTCTACATCACGGCAAAGTAGGAACAGAACAGCTGCAGGTCGGCCCTGCTCCCACAGAGGAAGTGGAGTGACGCCAACATATCTAGAGTGTGTTTGGACTGCAGCAGTAATCTGCTGCTGTTCCCAGGTGGACTCTTCATCACCGGCACTTTGACTGATATATTTGTCTTTACGTATGCTGCACCAGTGATCAGTGGACGTCTGCCGGGAGGAATTCTTTGAGCTTCTGTCTATTTGACCCTCACGGTATTCTTCCATCTGTTTGTCTCATCTGAGAGCACAGAGATGGACCACTGTCCTGCAGGGGAGACAAACTGACAACAGACTGAGCTCCTAATAAGGAAGACCAGGCTGGTCCAGACTCCCTCTCTCTCTTCCTCTCCCTCTCTCTCACTGTAAATATCCCTCAGGTCTGAGAAAGACAGGAAGAGATCTGGGGAGGAAGAGGGAAGCGGATGAATGCAGCCTTACATGGACACAGCACTGCTTTTTCCCAAGGTTTGTGACTCTGACCCCCAGCCCGCTGCCAGATGCTTACGCAAACAGCACCTTAGCACCACCTAGAGGCGTAACATGGCTAATGCCACAATAAAAATAAATTTCACCATTAGGTCACTGAAAGTAAAAATAATCACATAACGCATGGCCAGGTGGTGTCAATATTGAACTTCCATAACACACACACACACAAAAGAAATAAATGTGCTAAGCTGTTGAGCATCAGGGCAGAAAACATTCCCGACACTATTGTTAAACTCATTCTTCTTCTCTGTTTTTTCTCCCATTATTGCTACATGACTCAACCAGTGACTAAAGTAGAGAAGACGTGATTTAAGTGAAAGCGAATGACGTTATTAAACTTGGAAAGTCGAGGTGAATGTGTAAACGCTGTCACTTTAAAGTATTATTTTTACAGTTCTTGCCAAGAGTCATTCTGGATCTGTAAACATGTCAGCTACACTAAGTGTGATAGGACAGAAGTGTTCAAACAATAGCATAAGTGTTTACTTTATGACATACATAAACAGTAGATATTTCATTTTAATAGAATTGCATACTCTTTAATTTTCTTCTTACAGACTTCATTTTGTTTGCTTAGTTTCCGCGACTGAAATAATTTGTTTTAAAAGATAGCCAAATGTAGAAATTGTGTCCATTGTTAACTGTTTTCAATATTAATTTTTATTAGTAGTAGTAGTAGTAGTAGTAGTTTTATTTTTCAGTATTCATTTTATTGTTTTTATTTTATTTTAAGTTTGCGTTAAAAGTAGGATAAAATGACGTAACAGCACAATTCAATTGTGCCTGTGTGGGTTTTCTATATGTGTAGTTTAGCGACAGCGACATCAAGAGGCCAGGAATAATACTTTACGTGATCAACGTTGACAAGCAAAAATATCCCGCCTCAATGTAAGTGCACACTGTTCCTTTAAGGGTTTGTTTTCTATTAATTAAAGTTGATTTGTGGAGGAAGAAGGTCGGGTCTCTACCTCATAAAAATCTTCTCTTCTTCTCCCCCTTTAGCCTGACTCTTATTCAGGGGTCACTACAGCGAAGCAAAATGTTACTTTTCACCTTGTTTCACATTTGAATAACAATATCATCTCTATAAGTTACCAAAGAGTTACCGTTCTACAACTACTGATAAACCTGCTGACATAAACACTTTATTAAATTCCATTTTAGAGATGACTAAACTAGGTTTTGACGTTTTATAAAGTTATTATCATTGACTCGTGCCTTCTGTTTTGTAATGGATTCTCCGAGTTTTATTTCTAAAACCCGAACCGTTGCTAAGATCAGACAGATGGAATATTAATAAAAATATATTACTCCAATGAGCTTTTGTTATGTAAGGTGTACTTTATTTGTGTTAAATTAATGTTTTGGTAGCTGAAAATTCTAGTTTCAATAGCTTAAATAAAAGTTGTAAACAATTGAAACTCCAAATTCACAAAGATTTGCGGCACACCGAAAGTCCACTCCAGGTTTTCTGAGCAGCCCAAAACTTCAGGACGCCCCTTCTGGACTATAACTACAGTACAGATCCACTTTGTTCACTTCAACTGGAGATCAGCCGCACGTGACAGGAGTCATCCGTGAAGATCCAGTGTTTTGAGACGAACTGCATTACTTTTTCTCACTTTTTGCTAAGACATTTTTTTTCAGCTTTTCCCGGTGTGGCAGACATTGGTTCTTCCTGCTCATGTGAGAGTGAAACATTTCCAGTCTACAGTGTGTTACAAATGTTTTTTTTTGCAGGATTACTATGAATGGCTGCACCAGTTTGACTTTGGTTGATGGATGTCTTGATCAGAAGAAAAATCTTAAATTCTTTCTGAAATTGTTTTTTTTTTTTTGTAAATGCAATGTTTGTTATTATGTTTAAGGGATATTTCTGTTTTCCCTGCATCAGCGTTTTGTTTGCCTGGGATGCCGTTTGGACATGTGACACAAAAGTGTCCAGGTACACACACTGTAAAAGTGTAAGAGTGCTCAGTTCCAAAGTAAAATAAATGAATTACAGGTAAATAAGTATAAAAACAGCACTTAAAGTCTGTAGTAATAATGGGAGTGTTGTTGTTTGCCTTCCACAGAGAACTGAAGATCATCTTGGACCCTCTTCACCATGTCCCGTGACTCAGACCTTTACATCTTCTCCACTGACACTCTACCCAGTGACCTGCGCTTCCTCCCTCCTCTGGCCAACGGCCTGCTGGGCTGGAGGGTGTACAATGACATCATGCACATGGGTGGCGTCTACAACGGTGAAGGAGGGCGATGTCACCGTGCAGATGTGCCCTGTCCGATGGCTGTCAAGGTGGAGATGGAGGAACCGGCTGATCACAACTACAGCCTGAACACACAGACAGGTGAGAGATGTTTCTTCTCGCGTGGTCTGACTTTGTCCCAGCATCGGCACTGATTGTTGCATCGTCTTCTTCAGGGATTTTCACCCACACTCTGAGCTCACACAACGTGACAGTCACCCAGTTCCTCTACGCCCATCGATACCACTCCAACCTGATGGTGATGGAGATTCTAATGCAGCGGCCGGAGGCATCCACGGAGCCTGTCACTGTAAGACTGGTCAGTTCATTCACACCTCAGAGCCAGGACATTGCTTTTGACTATGGTCCTGATTACAAAGGAGGAAGGTATGACTGATACGCCTAGCCTGCAGTTATAGGAAAATAAAAGTGTTTTATCTAAATGTTCCTCTGCCCCAGACACATTGAAGGTCAGACGTCTGCTGCCGAGTTCCCTGGTGGACCCTGTCCCTCCGTACATCTGATTTGGTTGCCAATACCTGAGACTCTCACCCTACTTGCAGAACAGAGCCAGGCTCGCTGGGGATTCGTCCTAGTTGCAGACAACACTTTTGACTCAGCTAAGCTCAACTTTGACCAGGCTTTGGATCTGATGGCGACCGGGAACCTGCGCTTGGCTCATGAGAAGGCCTGGAAAGAACTGTGGCTCCAGAGCAAAATTGAATTGACCGGTCCAGAGAACCTGAGCAGGGCTGTGATTGGCTGTATGTTCTACCTGCTCAGTGCCTTTCCCTTCATACATGACACATCCAGCTCTTTTGGTGGAGTCAGTCCTGGTGGGCTCTCTAATGGGAGAGATGGTCAGGACTACTGGGGACATGTTTTCTGGGACCAGGTGGGGGTTGGTGGTTGTGTTATCTCTACCTGCATGCTACCTTTCCTGTTTTTGTTCACTATCATCACTATCGCTCTTTTCCTTAACAGGACATCTGGATGTATCCTGGGATTGCTCTCTTCTACCCAAGCTTAGCCCGCGCTGTGCTGGAGTACAGGGTGGGGACTATAGATGGAGCAAAACATAATGCTCAAAAGCTGGGACATAAGGTATTATGTCCTGTACTTGTCATGTCTTGTTAGTGTTTTTGCCAGTGTACTTGTGAATGGTGTGTCAACAACTGGGATTCAAGCATTCATACTTGATCTGGAATTTTTCACACAAAGTAAATGTGTTGTTGTAGATTTTTATAATTACAATGAGAGACTATCTTCTTCTTCGCAGGGACTAAAGTTCCCCTGGGAGAGTGCTGTTTCAGGGAGGGAGGTGTGTCCAGAGGACATTTACGGGAAACAAGAGATTCACATCAATGGAGACGTGACGCTGGCTTTTCAGCATTATCTGTACCTCACTGAGGTTCAACTCCTTTCTATCCAGTCCTGTCTGTGTGTGTGCGTGTGTGTGTGTGTGTGTGTGTGTGTGTTTGTTTGTGTTAACGGAGCCTTTTGTTGCAGGACCTGTCTATGTTCACAGACGGCCATGGCAGCGAGGTGATCTACGGTGTGGCAGATTACTGGGTCTCTAGAGTAACATGGGATCCTGCTGACCAGAAATATCACCTCTATGGTAAAGTGCATTATTGTTCTTAGTTGCTATTCACTTGTAAATATATCCTTCTTTAAATGTTTCAAAATATATGTTTTGCTGTTTAGGTGTAATGCCACCTGATGAATATTACTACAATATCAACAATTCAGTTTACACCAACACCGTGGCCAAATTCAGGTACTAACATTTCCCTGTTTCCCTGCAGTATTTTGGTTTTAGTTGTGCCTCCAATATTTAGAATAATATTTGTTAAGAAGTTAAAAATCATTATCAAGAAAAAAACAGGGTGTTTTTATCATGTCAGGTCATGCACCACAAACTCTATTTAGATTATAACTAAGATGTTAACGTCGTCTTCTTTTACTTTCGGCTTGTCCCTGTCCTCTGTATCCTCAACTCTGACTCTAACTACCTCCATGTGCTCCCTCACTGCATCCATCAATCTCCTCTTTGTCTCCTACCTGGCAGCTCCATCTCTAGGATCATTCTTCTACCAATATATCCACTGTCCCTCCTCTGAACATGTCCAAACCATCTCAATCTGTCTTCTCTAGCTTTTTCTACAAACCTTCTTGTCTGTGTTGTCCCTCTAATCACCTCATTCCTGAGCCTGTCCATCCCTGTCTCTCCTAAAGAGAATCTCAGCATCTTTAACTCCTCCACCTCCAGCTCTGTCTCCTGTCTTCTACCTATTCCTAGTGTCTCTAAACTAAAAAGTAAAAAATCACTTTCAAGAAAAGGACAGGTTGACATGTCATTAACACGATGACATTTATTTTAATCAATAATTCAATAAATCCAATGTCCGCTGCTATTTGTCAGTCTTCAGTTTGCTGTCGAGCTTGCTGACCTCCTTCAGCATCCGGCACCAAAGGAGTGGAAGGAAGTGGCTGAACACATCAACATCCCATTTGACCAGGAGTCTCAGTACCATCCAGAGTTTGATGGTTATATTAAAGGTCAGAAGACGTATTTTGTTTATTTGCTTTGTTACCAGCACTGATTCACACAAGAAAAATCAAAGTTCTAATCACCATGTCAGACTGTTTACTAACTCCCTGCAGGTCATCCGGTGAAACAGGCCGACACAGTGATGTTAGGCTATCCTCTGGGCTTACAGATGTCTCCACAGATCAGAAGAAATGATCTTGAGGCGTACGAGCCAGTGACAGATCCTCAGGGTCCAGCGATGACCTGGGTAAGACTCAGCAGCATGTTGTTGACAATCGCGCATCAAGAGTGAAGCTAAGAATTGTTGTTCGTCTTAATTTGATGGGGTGAGGTGGTATACTGCCCCCCAAAGACCACTGTGAATATTTTAATCATTGGTTTATAGTGCACTTTGGATCATGTAAATATATTTTTGTGTTTGGTCAGAACAGGAAAGTTACAGGTATTTAAGCAACAACAATATCGTAGTAACACAATAAGGTTGCTACCTGTTGCCACATGTTAGAGTACAGAGGAAAAGAACTAGATTTTGGAGGGATAACCCAGTAGGGGTAGTGTGTAAACACAAAAAAAACGCCAAGACTCTGGATTTTACAGATTGTTTCAACCAGATAAAACATTTAAAATCAATGTGAAAACTGAGTGTTGTGTTTAACATGAATTGTTTCACTGAGTAATCTTTACTTGTAGTGTGTTTGTTTGCACAAATGCTTGAATGTTTTTCCACTCATTAGAGCATGTTTGCGATCGGATGGATGGAGCTGGGGGAGGTAGAAAAAGCTCAGCATTTACTGGAGAAGTGCTTCAACAACATCCAAGGTCCATTTCAGGTCTGCCTGTTATTTTCACAGCAGTGGTGTAAAAATGATCTTCAGTGAACAGTCAAAGACTGGTATTACCTCTCCTGATAGGTATGGAGTGAATCATCAGATGGCTCTGGTGCAGTTAACTTTCTCACAGGTATGGGAGGATTCCTGCAGGCTGTGCTGTTTGGTTACACAGGCTTCAGGTCAGTTAACAATCCTCCCACTGCAAATCATTGCAGAAGTAAAACAACTTTGACATTTTTCTTTCTTCTGTGTTTCTTTTGATTTAGAGTTCAAAAAGATTGCCTGGCCTTTTCCCCAATTCTTCCCGACAACATACCTGAGCTCTGCATTCGTGGTGTGAACTACCTAGGGAGTCAGATGGATTGGCTGCTGAGGAAAGATGATGTTTGTGTCATACTGAGAGAAATGAAAACCAGCGATGCCACAGCTAAGCCCTGTGATCTTCAGGTTGTCCTGACGGAATCAGGAACAACGATTCCTCTCACACCAGGTAAACGTGGAACATGGATATGAAAATTAAAATCCTGCATTTTCTAAAAAAAAAAAACAAACCTCTCCCTTTGAGGTGTTGCCCTTGCAGTAAGAAGCATAAGAACTGTTATTTGTATGCTCTGGGCCACTCCTCAGGGAAATAGGTCATCATTAGAAAAAAAGTGCTAATCACCACATTCAACAGATCACAAAGACAGTTTTACTAACCGTATATAAAGGATTGCTCTTTTTTTTTTTCAGCACAACCAGTTACTTTTCCTCGCGGACCTGGACGTGTGTGCAAAGTGGAAAACTGGTCCTACTGCCACCTTTTGTAGAATCAAAGGCCTGCCCTAATTCTACTGTATTATCCTGTTTTGATACAATATGCATTTTTTGAGCATTTTTATACAATTTGTTTCACCTGTGTTGTATGCCAAGTTGTTGTTCCATTGACATCAATATATATAATCAAATATACAAAGACAACATGAATACCAAGATGTTTTGTATTAGTTTTTTTTTTATTTTTAAATTAGCAAACAAGACAAACAATGTCAGTGAAGAAGCTGTCAGACAGTTTTTTTTCTTCTCCAACATCTATTGTCAATGGCTTCTATAAGAGGCTTCATAAATAGAACAATGCTTGTACTGTTGTGGTCTTACTTTTTGCATGCAAAATCTTATGACAGTCAAAAGCACTACTAGAACTAATTCCAGCCATGAAAAAAATGGGAAAAAATAGAGCTCTAAGACATAATAGGTCTGTACCATTTAATTGTAACTTGAGTCTTTGGCTAAATTTGTAATTTTCTATTGTGGCGGACCACATTACTTGCGAGATAGTGTTTTTAAACATGTGAGCCTCCACGTTTCCCGTTTATTTCTTTCGTTTAGTCTGCGACTGTTGTGAACAAGACGGCGGAAGTCCAGAGACAAGTCGAATGGTTGGTTTAAATCTAAGCAACGCCCACAATTCACGCGAGATTTGCACGATTTCTACATCCACCACTGCCGTTTTACGCCCTGTGCAGTAAAACAGTGTGGACCGCCCCTATAGACGATGCTAGTATACAAACCGAGCGTACCCACACCGCGGCTCTGTGATTGGCTATTGGGGTTTTGAATGCGCTAAACGGTTTCAGCGGGTAAGAGCCGTGGAAGTTAGTCACTGCAGCTGCACGGACCCGGACAGGATTGAGTAAAGACTTTTAACGTTATTTTCTTTTATACGCTGCGATACGACGTGACGCTATTTGCGTCTCAGCATGCGATAAAGACCTTTTTGTGACGACTGGGAAAAGCCGCGAAGTTTTCCGTCCGTCGTTGACACGGTTTTCACAGGTTAGTCAATGGCCTAGCCTTCATCGTGTTATCAACATTAAGTCGTGATCTTATTGTGAGTAGCTTTGCTAAGATTGTAGGTTAGCATTGCCATCAAAAGAAAGTTCATACCACTTGAAAACAATACAACCTCTGTGCTTCGATGATGGCGTTTATATTTCCAGTAGTTATCCATGTAGAAAATCTATATATCTGGGGACCGTCAATATAGTGGCCTAAACTCTATAAAAGCGGTGTCTTATCAGCTTTTAATTCGATGTTTACCCGTGATAACAATACATTAGAGATGGTTCTATTGTTGACATGTCCAAAATAAACCACGACAGCCCATCCTTGTTAAATCCTGTACGTACTGCGCATGCGTCCGGCGTTTTAAAACAAGATCTCTTACAATAGCTTTTTGATACGCCTATAACTTGAAGCTTTTTTAAGTTTTCTGGGTTTTATTATCTGATTCTAAACCATTAATAACTACGATTGGATGTTTAATGTGACAATACAGTAGACACTGGTTAAAGAAGGCTCTGTGAACTGTATAGAAAGACGACATGTGGAGGGAACTGGAAAGTGTAACATGAGATTTTAAGTGTTGATTTCATATAGTCATCTCGTTTATATTGGCTAGTGTGGCTATATTTTTACAACACAGACAAGATGGTTTGGACAAAAAGCTAGAGAAGACAGATTGAGATGGTTTGGACATGTTCAGAGGAGGGACAGTGGATACATTGGTAGAAGAATGATCCTAGAGATGGAGCTACCAGGTAGGAGACAAAGAGGAGATTGATGGATGCAGTGATGGAGGACATGGAGGTAGTTGGAGTTTAGGATACTCAGGACAGAGTAAGATGGAAATTGTTGACTTGCTGTGGCAAACACTAAAAAAGGGACAAGCCAGAAAGTGACAAATGTGTTTTAAGTGACTGTCTTTGTTGCCATACAAAGCTGCGGTTCATTTTATTGGGACAAATAATAGCTTTCTTAACCCAATTTTAGGATTTTTTCATAGTAGTGCATTAAGACAAGTAATTTTTAGTTTTGAGAACACACTGACAGTTTGCCATGTACATAGTGCAGTCCTATATTTTATCTGATTTTAATCAAAAATGGTTTAAATGTGGGTTGAAGTAGCCACGCCAAGACCACAGACAGTACTCTAAGACATAATTTATTTATTATTTATATAATTTTGTCTTTTGCTATCTGCATCATAATTTGTCCTTTGCCTCCAGGCCTCCACCATGAACTCCGTACTCTCATCTGTCCGCTCTCTCATGCAAACCTTCGATGGCAAAGTACAAGAATTCATCAGTGACATTGACAATGTCCACATGGTTTGGCTTCAGGAGATCCAACAAGAGGCCGAGCACATGTTCTCAAGGTATGTTGGTGCCAAAGTGAAGTTATGAAGGGTTTTTACTTCTAATAATTCCGTTGTCCCATGTTTATTGCCATTATTGCAGGGATTTTAATTCTGAACCCGAGCTGATGCCAAAAACACCCTCACAGAAAAAGAACAGTAGAAGGAAACGTGTGTCGATGGGTCGTCAGGAAGATGCTCAATCAAAACGAAGGTTTGTCGTGTGATTCCTGTTAACCTCACAGATTCATCATTGGCTGTCTATAACATAAAATATATGCCATGGCCAGGTTTTCAAAAGGAAGGCGTAGTAACCTCCGAGGCTCCTCCGTCAAGTCTCTTAACCTCATTGCTGAAGAGGCAACTGCTGCTGAATGTTCTGCCCCTGAGGCAAGTACCTCCACTCAGCCTAAACGCACCACTCGGAGAAACCAACAGACCCAGCCAGAGGTAACGGAAGACTCACTCTCTGGTCAGTCTGACCCTGGTAATGTCAAGAACAAGAAGCCCGAGCTGCTGGAGGATGAGACGGACAATAAAAGAGTGACCCGTACAGTGAAGATCTCTCCTAACAATTCATGTGCTGATGCAGAGTCTCTGCCCGAGTTGTCTTCAACCAAAGCTGTAGTCAAGATAACCTCCTCAGACCGCTTGTCTGCAGAACTGGCAAAAGAGCCAGCGTTGTCCCCTGGACGCACGGCTTCTAAAATCACCATAGCAGAGACCGCTGAAAGCTCCCGTCGGACCTCCGTGCGCTGCTCACTGAAACTTCGCCACTCCCTGGCTGGTCTGCGCCACAGCATGACGCAGGAGTCCGTTCGCCGGGCCTCTCGTCGCTCTATGATGAAGAGGAAGGCGGCACGTGGAGGAAACTCCACGTGTAGCAGCAACATAAGTGGTGAGTGGGGTTGTCGTCATACGAGTATGGTTCATTTCACCAATACACCTGTGTTTGGGCTCCATGGCTACATGTGTAACAATTCACATGTGGGAAATGCAGGGAAAATCCTTCCAGGTCCCTAGAAGGATTTTCCTTTCTCATTTTTATAAGTAAGACAATGAAAAGTCACCCTCCCCATCCAACGGAGAAGTGTCAGCTGAATATTTGACACTAAGTTGGACCAAATATTATAAAAACTAAATGAACTAGAGGATCGTTGAACATTACATTGGATGAAAAATACATATATCAACCAAGTTCTGGTGCATCCCTATAAGAGAAGGATGCATGTCTTTGTTGGCGTTGGTTGGCGCTGTGTGTAACGTGTTCTGTTTTTTGTTGTTTTTTTTTTTATAGAGGACTCATCTTTGGACACGATGGATGAAGAGAAAGATGATCTGTAAGTAAAACTGCAAATTTATGTTGTAAATGAGATGGAGAATGACAAAGAAATTATTTGTTGATCAAAAAAATTATTTTAACCTTAAATCCCAATAACAGTTAATTGACCTCGTCATTGTTGTAACATTTATAGCCTCACAGAAACTGCACCTGCAGACGTTGAGGTCAAGACACCAGAGGAAAACTCAAAGAGCCCAGAGGTGTGTGTGTGTCAAAATGTTGCCTGAATGTAAACATCTCCGTTGTCTAAACCATTGAACATGTGTTTCTTTCGGCGTGGAGCAGAAAGCCTGTCCATCTTTCCTCCGTGTGACCCGCTCAGTGGCTGCCAACTCACCCGTGTTAGCTGCTAATAACGGCGCCAGATTCGCCACACCTGAGAAGAGAGCAGGTAGATGATGAGTCTGTTGGTCGTAACTTGACTTCACTTCTTGAATCAAGAATGATCTTTTGCCAGGATAGTTTTGTGAACAAATCTTTTCTGTGTTGTTTACAGTTGGTGAAGGAGCAAAGTCTGGCAGGAGGTGAGTTTGATTATTGATTTATCCATCAAACCTGTTGCTTTAGATCAGTGGCGTCAAACTTTTTACCGTTTACCGTGTATTAATGAAAAACTGTAGATGTTACTACTCAATAACACGTGTTACTGCAGTTTATTATTTATTTACGTGTCTGTAAGAGTTCATAGCTGTGTTATAGAATGTTCATTTATCAGGTTAAGAAACTGAATTGAAATAATAAAATGTTTTAGACACATGTTTTAGATATTTGCCCTGATCAAAAGTTATTTTGATGGTGTGCGACTTGTCGTTGAATATTTTGCACTTTTTTTTCTTTCTAGGTCTCAAAGCACCAAACGTAAAGCACCAGACTCTGTGGAAGAAAGTCCTTCAAAGAGGTTAACACCTCCCAAGAAAAGTCACAGTGTAAGAGGAAAAGTGTATTTTCTTTAAATCTAAATTGTTTTGTACTCTACTCTAATTCCTTTTTTATTATTCCTTTCCTTTGTAGGTCATCAAACCCCACATGAAATCTTTTCTCCACACTGTGCAGAAGAATCAGATGTTAATGATGACGCCAAATTCCCTGGCCCGAACAGGGGTCATCAAGTCCTTCGTGAAATACACTACTCCCGTGAAAATCGATCCTAAGGTGAGGGTCAACAGATGTTTTCTTTGAAAGGATCATATAAAACGTAACAATATTAATAAAAACAAACTATCAATTACATCCGATTATATAACAGTAAGAAAGAATTTCCCCTTTTTTTATCCATCTTTAAATCTAAAACCGTCCTATCTACAGCTCAGTTAAAAGAGATTGATTTTAAGGACTGTTTTTTAGATTATAATGCAAAAAATGAGGATTTGACTTTGATTTCAAATAAGTTTTTGCTAAATTGCCTGTAAGACAACAGTCAACGAAACCTTACTGTGATATTTTTCCTCTCCATAGTCTGTTGGTGTTGTGGTAAGTGTCATGATGCACTGTTTGTCTGTGGGTGTTTTCATGGTGTCCTAATGTCCCACAACATCACTGGCTTGAATACATGCTGCAGTATTCCTATGTAAAGCAGCACCTTTCCCACCTTCACATGGCCGATACAGGAGAATTCATCTATGCATCATTGCCTGAAGATTAGCAATTTCTTGTTTCTTCTGATTTGGGAATGGTGGAATAAAAACACTGATATTTTGGCACCATTGTAGTGAGATAAAAACAATCAATGATTGTAAGAAAATTTTTTTTTTTTTCTTTCAATGAATTCTGTGTGAAGGGGTGACAGGATGTACATGTAAATAACGCCTCCACCTCCCGTCTGCACTTGTCTGTGTGATCCCACTGGTCACTAACAATCATTTTGTTCCCAATCTAACCACCTTGGAAACATTAAAGAAACATAATCTGTTCATTTAAAAAAAGCCCATGTTTCTGTCTGTAAACACACAGGGCTGTTACTTTAGACTTGGCCAGGCAGTTTGGTGCCAAATAAATAGGAATTATCTCTTGGACCAAACATGAAAGTATGAGAAAACACAAGTTTTCTTTTCTCCAACACAGTCGTTGTTATATAAACTTTACTTTCTATTATTACTATTCTAAATCAGAATCTCTTCATGTTAAATGACCAGAGACTGGACTCCAGTACATGGGGTTTGACTTGACCTCACGCTTCTATCAAAATCACTGAGTCGTAGATTAATTCACTCCCCCAGTAATAGAATGGTCTTTACTTTAATGTTATAGATGAAGAATTTAGTTTGTACCAGTTGAATGATAAGTTATCAACTAATGTTGTGCATGTTAAATACCCCTGGCATGTCACACAATATACCATGGGTGTTTTTGCTTCTGGTGTAGGTGATTATATCCTACAGAAATGCATTGAAACTGTAACAATAATCTGTATTTCACTAACTGAGATGATGGTTGTTTTCCAAAGACAAAGGAACGTTACAAATTGGAAGCACTTAAAAAGAAGCAAGAGCAAGAAGAGGAGAGGATGAGAAAGATTGAGGAGGAGAAGAGGAAGAAACAGGACGAACTCAAAAAGTCAGTACTCAGTCGAGGGTGACGTTAAAAAATGAAGATTGTTTTGTAAAAAATAAAAAAAAAATGCTTGCATTGTTGCTGTGCCAGGAAACGGGACGAGAGGTTGAGGCGGGTGTTTGAGCTCAAAGTCAAGGAGGAGCAGAAAGAGGAGGAGAAGAAAAAGAAGATTGAGCAGAAGATGGCTCAGATAGATGAGAAAAATGATAAGGTACGTGAAAGTTTTTCCACATTCAAACCTCAAGACTTTTTTTTTTTAAGTGTCACAGACCCCAGACTTAAGTTTGACTTCTTATGTCTGACATTGAAAATAAAAATATCTCATTGCATTTGACATATGTGAATTTTTATTCTATAATGTTTTCTGCTGCAAGAGAAATTTTGATGAAATAAAATTCAATCGTAACATTTTCCTGTGGTGCTTCTTCAAAAGCGTTTAGCAGAGGAGAAAGCCAAGAGGAAAGTTGCTGTTAAACGGCAGGAGGAGTTGGAGCAAAAGAAGAAGTTGGAGGAAGAGGCTCGAAAAAAGAAAATCCAACAAGCGGTAACTATTACATTTCTATTCCTGCGAAAAGAGAATACTCAGGAGTTCTGAGTTAGTGACAAAATAAAAAATCTCTAAGAAGAATTCTCCGTTGAAATCCCAAAATACCAGAGTAAAAATTTACAGCCACTCTGGAAACTGTGCTACTGAATGATTTAAGTTTTTTTTAACCCACAAATCTATGTTCTCTATGTCTTGTATCCTTTTATGGGCTTTTAATGTCTGATGATTATAAGATTGTACCATAAAAATTTTTTTTGTTGAACCCCAGGAGGAGGAGAAGCGGCAACAAGAGCTTCTGGCCAAGAAGAAGGCTGAGGAGGAGGAACAGAAAGCTCGTAAGTTGGCTGAAGCTCGCAAAGCTCTGGAGCTGAAAAGGGAGCAGGAAAGAGAACGAGAGCTGGAGAGGGAACGACAAGCAGCCGCCGAATGGTAGATAAAATGCTCTATGCTGTTACATTTTTTTATGTGCTTTTCTCTGAGGACATTTAAGCTTAATGTTTTGTTTTTTTTAAGAAATTCACAAGGTTGATATCTTGTCTTTTCAGGGAGCGTCTTGAAAAAGAGAAAGCCCTCGCTTTGCAGCGCGAATTAGAGAAAGCAGCGAGAGAGAAGGAGAGAAGAGAACTGGAGGAAAAGAGAAGAGCACTTGAAGAAAAAAGAAAACGGGTCAGAAAAACAAATTTGAAATCCGTGTTATATTGAGATTAAAAGAAACACTCGGACCGTTCTGTTGTTTTCAGTGACAAACATCAATGTGCTTTTTGTACCAACAGGAGGAGCAGCTGAGGTTAGCTGCACAGAAAGCTGCTAAAGAGAGAGAAGCTGCAGAAAAAGCTGCCAAAGAGAGAGAAGCTGCAGAGAAAGCTGCCAAGACAAAAGTAATTAAAATGAAGTCTGATATACTGTGGCATAAAAAGCGGTAGATTATAAAAAGTTTTGTAGTTTCTCTATTGTCAACTCCTTTAATAAAGACGTTGATACATTTGTAGTATTTGTAACTATTGTTTACAAACTACCTTATACCTGTTGCATATAAACACTAACCACGTCTTTGTTTTGTGTTGTATTGTATTGTAGACTGCAGCCTGTCTGAATATGACTGTGGATATAGAGGTAAAGAAAACTTTTGGTTTATTTACTTTCACTTTCAGTAAAACAGCTGTTACGATTAGTGTGTGAACATATATTCAATACTTTTGGTACATTCATTACAGAAGTCTGTGTTGAAAACACCTGTAGGAAAAGGTGGTGGTCTCAACGTGACCATGGACCTGGAAGTAAGTCTGTGTATTCAATAGATCTAATAATTACAGACACTAATGTCTCTAAACACTTGAGTAAATAACAGAGTTCACTTCAGTCTCCATGATGCCTCTTTCTCTCATTTTTTTTCACAGCAATCTCCGCAGTCCTACTCCATCACTCCCAATGGCGGCAACAAACCTCTGTTCAAGTCCAAAAGTCTGGAAAACTACGGAATGGATCAGAACAGTGACGATTCTACGGATGATGAGTCGGCGCCAAGGAAACCCATCCCATCCTGGGCTGAAGGTCTGTGCTTCATCCTTGACTTTATTAGACTAACATACTGAGCATGTTAATGTTTACTACCCTCCTAATGTGAAGGACAAGTGAAACGTTGAGGGTCGGATTTCCGCAGATATTAATTGCGTGTGTTCTCTCCTAGGTCCAAACCTGCAGAAGTCAATAATGACACAGTATTTCAACCCGCCCGACTATGACTCGTGCTTTGGGAAAATTGAACCGCCCAGACTCGAAAACATCTTTTACAAAACCAAGCCTCGTTTTTTCAAACGCACGAGCTCAGCAGTGTGGCACTCCCCTCCAAACCTCAAGTAACTGTACATACGTATTTACAGTGATGTTTTAATGTGTTTTTATTTTTGTAGGCTCTTTGCAATAAAGTTATGTTTTCTGAAGAAAGTTAAGAATATTAGAAACATTTGTTACATTGTGTAAAATATCTTTAATAAGAATGACTTTTCAGTCTTCAATGATTTGTGGGTGATGGGGATTTTGGTGTTCAATTTTTGCCCAATCACTGAAGCTGTATGTGCAGGATGTGTTCTGACTGTAACTGGTAAATCTGATACACAATTAAACATTTACTCATTAAAGTCATGTCTTCTATCCGACTCCTGTATGAGGTCACAGCTTTTAACACAGTTTAATGTGATAAATATGTTTACATCAGCATAACAATTAGTTGCTGTAATATATAAGAGGAGGAGCTTCATAGTGAATAATTCAACTACAGAGGGATAAAGTTGATGAGCCACACCATGAAGATTTGGGAAAGAGGTAGAGATTTGCGAACAACAGTATGGTTTTATGCAGAGAAAGAGTACCACAGATGCAATATTTGACTTGAGGATGTCGATGGAGAAGTACAGAGAAGGTCAGAAGGAGCTACTTTGTGTTTTTGTAGTTTTAGAAAAGGACTATGACATCGTGCAAAAGGAGGAATTGTGGTTTTGTATGAGGAAGTCAGGAGTGGCAGTGAAGTATGACAGATTGGTGCAGGATACGTACGAGAACAGCACAAGAGTGGTGAGGTGTGTTGTTCAAAAGACAAGACTTTTGGGTGAAGGTGGGACTGCATCAAGGATCGGACAACAGTTTGACAAGAGTCTCCAGGGATGATGACATGTGCAGATGACATTGTGATCTTTAGTAAGCGTGGACATTAAACAGAAGACACCCTAGAGAGGTGGAGGTTTGCATTAAGGCCAGTAATAACAAGACAGTGTACATGTGTGAATGAAAGTGAGAACGAATGGTGAGGTGACAAGGAGCAGAGGAGGAGAAGGTGGAGGAGTTTAGACCCTGAGGATCAACTGTTCAGAGCAGTGGAGACTGTGGAAGAGAGAAGAATAGAGTGGAGTCAGGATGGAACAACTGGAGAGAAAAGTCAGGAGTGATCTGTGAAAGAAGAGAGTCAGCTAAGGTGAAGGTTAGTTTTTTTTGTTTTATATCAATTTCTAACTAAAACCATAATTTGTCCATTAGAACACATATCTGGCAACCCAGATCTAATCACTGCATCCACAGAAGTATGAGGCTGACTAATGAGTGTTGGAGGGTTTAAAAGTGATAACACTGAGTGCCAGCTTACATTAAAAGAAAACAGAAAATGTGGATAATTTTGGGGCAGTTGTGGCCTCAGGAACTGGACTGGGGTCTGGAGGGTAACAGGTTTGAATCCACCAACTGCCAGGTCACCGCGTAGGTCCACTGAGCAAGGCACCCTCCCCACTTACTGCTCCCCGGGCACTCAAAGTTGCCCACTGTTCACTTTGGTGATGGGTTAAATACAGAGGTGACATTTCATTGTGTGCAGTGGAGTGAATCACAATGACAAGGTGTTTGGTTTCCTTCCTTTATTCACCACCTCCTCGTAATGTGCTTAGAGGGAACAGGGTTGTGGTTAGTGCACTGTGTTTGAGAAGCAACAATTTGAAGAGCTTCAGAAACATGATATCATAATGGAACAGTGGAACACTTTATCATGTAATGACTGTTGTAATTATTTGATAATGAGTCTTTTGTTTATACATCCATTCTGGACAACGTCCTCATCATCAGCCTGCTTTGCTTGTTTTTGTTGTGCTTTGACACTTCATTGATGACATTAGTCAGTGAGTCTGATGTTTCTACTGAAGGAGATCATCAGTGTCTCAGCTGCCGTCTTTGTTTTGACACCATCACATTCTGCATAAGAACTGAACTGTTGTATCATTAGGTTGTTTAATACGACGGTCGTTCTGACATGAATTCTCAAATTCGACAAAACCTCCACGAGGATTGCGAGGCCGCGATCAACACACAGATAAACACGGATCTCTGCGCTTCTTATGTTTATCTCTCTATGGTAAGTGATGTTTTGAATTAAATTTAATTTTTTTTTTTTTACTGACTGGCTTTCAATTGACACCGTCTAGGCATACTATTTTGAAAGGGAGGACAAGTCCCTGCTAAATATGTCCAGGTTCTTCCACACACGGTCCAAGGAAGAGTGTGAGCGTGCAGAAAAGCTGATGAGTCTGCAGAACAAGAGAGGAGGAAGGATTGTTCTTCAGGACATTAAGGTGTGTTTAATTAGTCCTGTTTTTTTTCTCAACATTCCATAAAAATTCAATATTTCGACTAAGCATCTTGGTTTTTATTTTTATATTCAGTCAGTCATGTTGGGGAATAGCTTATAAAAAACATTTTTTATGATGTCTTTAGAAACCTGATCGAGATGACTGGGGCAGCAGCCTGGAGGCGCTAGAGTCAGCTCTCCAGCTGGATAACAGTTTACACAAATCCCTTCTGGATCTGCATGTGATGGCAACTGAACACGACGATCCACATGTGAGTAACAGACCAGGGATGAGTTTTTACTGATTATTCATATTTTATTATTACGGTACGAGCAGTCGTGACACAGATTGACCTTGGATTATTTTGATTCCTAATCCAAAACTACAAAAAACATATTTCCCATTAATACATATGAAGAGTTTGTAGTACCATGTGTACTTGAAACCAGTTTTATTTACCTAGCTGTTTTTTTCTGGTGTCAACAGTTTATTCTTAACCTGTGGCTATGTATTCAAAACAACGCGAAACCGTGACCTAAAAAAAATCTTTAGTCAAAATGTGTGTCAGGGGGTTTAATATTTCATGACTGTTTTACACACACACACACACAAACACACACACACACACGTTACTGTTGCCTTTTGTCACAGCTGATGTGTTGAATAAAATCATGATTATATACAGTTATATATGTATATATATACATATGTATGTATATATATATATATATATATATGTATATGTATATTAGGGGGTGAGAATCTTCACTCACGATAACGATAACGATATCATAACGATCCGATTCATATCTCGATTCACAGGCTACGATCCGATTCACGAACAATTCATCAAAAATATTAAACGATCAGTCCAGTTTGATTCGATTCGGTTTAGGTCGTTTTAGTTTTTTTATTCTTGAATAAAAATTTTGCAACTGCGCTTTCAACAACACTATACAGCTGCCAGTCTTTTTTAGTTTTAGTTTAGTTTAGTTTATTTAAAAGGGGAAAATGCAATTTCATAATCACATGGTTAAATAAGAAAGAATTAGCCAAAGGCTAGTTTTCATCTGTAGTCCCCTGGCCATGATGTAAAAAGGCAAGAAGCACACAATACATATACTATAGAAAATACATATGCAAACACTTTTTATACAATTAAGAATTCCCCAGCTTAATCCGACATTCTTTTTTAAATTGCATGAACATTTGCAAGATTGAACTTGATTTCATCTTCCCAATTTGTCAATATGGCTGTGAATCTAATATCTTACCCAAGATATTTATACTGATTGACAATTTCTATTTATTTCCATTAACAAGTACATCAGGATCAGGTGACTCTCTACTGATTTTAGTGAAATACATGCCTACAGTTTTTAGAAAGGTTTTGTAGTGAAAACCTTTCTAAAACTTTATTTTTTTTTTATGAGTAAGTAAAATATTTTCATGTTTGTTATAAAACACTTTTAAAGCTTAATCCTGGAGTCATTCCTCATCTCATGGAGATTGAAACTAGTCAATTCTAGTCATTACATTCACCCTAAGAAGAGAAAGCAGCTGAAATCTGCCAGTAAATTGTTCCATCTTCATATTCCACAGCTGCGTTACTTCATAGAATCCCAATATTTGGACAAGCAGGTAAAGTCCATCAATCAGCTTGGTGACTGGGTGTCAACTCTACACCACATGGGTGCCACTGACGACGGCGTGAGCGAGTACCTGTTTGACCGCTATACCATGGGTGGAGACAGATGTTAACCTGTCACTGCACTGCAATCATCCAACTACCATCCAGTGTGAGGTTACGGCTGAACGTGATTGATAACAAACAACAGAAATTATTGTTAGACTCAATTCCCACTAGGCTGTGACAGAAACATTTTCTCCAATAAAGGTTTACATACTAAATAAAATGAGTGATTTCACTTTGTATGGTACTTTGGTCCAGAGGCAACGTCTTTGTCATTGGTGTTGAACTCCAGGATGGTTCTGTCCCCGCAGTCTGGTGTTGGAGATGCATCTTGTCAGCTGTCACTTCTCTGTTCTGTTCCTCCCACTGCCTTGGTTACTCCACTGTGCACCATCACCCCCAACAGATCTCCATCCGTCAGTGAGATTCCTGAATCATTGGGAGAGTTGTGTTGGTTTGTTTCCTGTTGTGAGGACCCTGAACTACACATGGAGTTCATGTTGTTGATAAGTCCACTGTTGGTGCCTCCGCTGCTGCCCCTCAAGTTAGCGCTGAAGTTCCCATGGGTACTAATGTTGCTGTGACTGGTACCATTGCAGAGACTTCCTGCGGTGCCACTGTGGGTGCTCGTTCCATTAATGCTGCAGGGGCTGCAGTTGGGATTGCTTTGGTTTACGCTAGCAGTGCGGAATGGTGGAGTGAAAGAAAATGAGAAGTCCCGCTCCCCTCGGATTCCTCGAGCACTTGCAGGTCCAGAGTCGGATAAGGGGAGGTTCTCAAGAGTAAGACGAGGAGGCGGAGGCCTACGAGACAACAGGCCCTGGTCTGGTCGGGCTTTTGAAGGTGGACAGAGTTCAGGTGGAGAGTCCGGAAAAGAGAAGGCTTGGACACCATGAACCTCACTATCTTCACTAAACCAGGGGAATGCAGAGGAAGGATGCACTGGTACCTGGCTGGGTGTGTCAGGGGGCAGCTGTGCGCCCACTATTGGAGCGGCAAGGGAAGTGCAACTGCGATCACACTCATTTGGGGTTCTGCGGGCAGGTCTGGGGCGAGACACAGAAGGGGGCATGCAATGGATTGGTGTTTGTGGGCAGCTGTAGAAACCTGTCCTCTCATAGAGGGAGGTGTTGGAGAAGGCGTAGTCCGGGTCTCGCTCATGGTTGAATGGAGGGCACATCTGGCTGGGAGTCGATGGAACCTCGGTGTGCAGGTACAGAGGAAAGCGACTAAGTGGAGCTCGAGGTCGACGACGCAGCAAAGAGACCCGAGAGGAGCGAGAGAAGTTGGGGGACTGGACACCAAGAAGACGACCAAGTCCTCCGAGCAGAGGGGTGGAGTAATTGGCCTCCTCGTGTTCTTTGATCTGTTCCAGATTAGATTGGAACTCCATCTCCTCTTTAGCGACACTAGTTGAAATTGTTCAGACGGTTAAAAGACATGACAGCAATTAAACAACATCTGCCAAAAATAAAAAATAAAATCTTAGCGAACCTGATGTCCAAGGCTGAGCCCATGAAGGAGGGTTTACGATGGTCAGCACTGGCTGCAGTGTAAGGAGGCTGAGGCTCAGACTCATTCCAATACATGTCCCTCTCGACCAGCGGCAGACTGTCAAACATCTCATCTACAGATAGCAAAGACACCTGGACAACACAGGAAGGTGAAGACAGCCAGTGAACACTCGAATAAGAATAAACAATAAATGAGAGAGACAAACCTGTAAATTGCGATCAACAAGCCAGTTTGTTTCAAAGTCATCATCGTCTTCTCCGAAAGGATTTATGAGCTGCTCAGCCACCTGAGAGGAAGCAGAAAGTTGGCTCAGAAATACAGCTTTAATGTTTGGATCAAAACCGTGAATCTTATTGTCCTCACCTTCAGCCACCCAACGTAAAAGAAAAACTGCAGTAACGTGAACACAGGCAGGTAGAAGTCCAGGTCATGACCAGGGTACCCTTGAGATGGATCCAAAAACTGACGACCAATCAAACAGGCCAAGAAAAAACTGTAGACCGCAATGGTGGCTACCTGTGATAAGACCATCAGGTGATCCCCGGGAATTAGTCCAAATATGCGTCCACTGCTTTATTGTTTTTATTATACCTGAGTATAGACGAGAGGTAGGCTGATCCAGTCATAACCGTAGAGCTTCATACACTTAGACCGTAAGTTATTCAGTTCCTGAATGTAAGAAAAGGAGATCATCTGTAAAATCTTTTTTTTTTAATTATAAAAAAGCACATTTTTAAATAAAACTTGTTTATGAGAAAAAATTTGGTAGCTCCTACCGTAAGAATGGCTGTTAGTGCCACATCGTTGTTAATGCGACCTTCAGACCGCGCTCGCATGGCCAGGTTAACGAACCACATGCAGGGAACCCAGAATTTATTATGTGGAGAAGGTAGATCCTCGAGGCTCCTCAGCTCCTCTGGTGTCATCAGTCCTTGTAGGAGCAGATGATAAATACAACAAATGTGACAGCAACTTTTGTTTCTAAGTTTTTCCCAGTTTATAAAGACTCAGGAATATCCTTAGGGAAATTAACAGGAGCCAGGCTGCTGCTACCATCTTGGAATTTCATGAGTTGGCAGTAGATTTTGGATCTGTTACTGCTCCAGGACCACAACTATAATGTGAAATGTGCAAAAATAAGCAACCAGATGTGATCTTCAGGCCATACCTGCTTGCACCAGATGCTGCATGGTAGGAAACCTCTTGTAGACGGCCGTGCTGACCGAGCGGTATATCAGTATACCAGACAGGTTGGCGTATCTCATTAATGTGCGTCGGGTCAGTTTGGAGGCCTCATCAGGACCTCTAACATGACCACCAACGAGCGCTGCCAGGCGGTCCGGCCAAGGGACATTCTCAAACTGTCCCCACCAGCGTGATACAACCAAGGTCACATAGAAACCTGGGCAAAGATGTCCAAAGAGCTGAAGTCAAATATATATATGTCACTGCAAAAGATTGAAATAAATGTATAATAAAAGTGACACAATGACATTCACTCACCCAACACAAAGGACACAGGGATGAGCTCAGCATAACGGTTACAATATATGGACAATTTCTCAAACAGCCTTTTCTGGTCATCCCTTAATATGAACCTGGTGAAAGACACAGAGCTGGGGTCTTCATTGGACAATCTTGGTGTCAATGAACTAGCATTCATTCATTCATCTTCATCTGTTACCCTGTCACAGGGGTAACAGCTGCAGACACCAAAACCTGACTGCTCCATACTGTGAACCTTCCTGCTGGTGGATTCGCACCTGAAGCCTTGCGGACCCAGGTCCAGTTCCTTAACTGCTAAACCCCCACTGTACCATCTATACCAGGGGTGTCAAACTTAATAAAACTAGCGGGACAGAATTGAAAACTGGCATGAATTCACAGATCAAACTCAATATATACTGAGAAATAAAACTATAAATGTGCATGTTTTCTCTACTCTGTAGATATTAAATAGTGTTTTTTCATCAACACATGATAAATTGTAATAGAAAAAGTTCACACATCATTGGTATTTGCTTCTTATTCAGTCTCTTTGTTGTCTTTTCAATGTAAATCTTTCGTTACAGAACAAAATGTATGTACTATCACAAAACGCATGCATTATTAATATTACAAATCCTGACAGTATGTAAGGTCTACATACTGGTGGGTCAACTATAGTACACATTTGATTTTGTCTTGTGGGCCAAAAATAGTTACACTGTGGGCCAGATTTGGCCCCCGGGCCAGAATTTGACTCCTATGATTTATACCACTGTGCCAGTGTAAATATCAGTGAGTACCTATAAATAGTACTGAAGAAGTAGTAGAGAACGGTGAAGATGATGAGCTCCCTGTAGAGTAGCTTATAAATGCTGCCTTTCCAACGCAAGAGAAGATGGAAGAACGTTCCAAGCCTCGCATCAGCAACCCTGCGAGAGTATGTCACTGTCATCTCTGCTACTGCTGCTGCTGCAACTGATGCTGCTGCTGCTGCTCACCAGCCAACTCATTAAGTGGGCGCTGACATCAAGGAACCAACACTGGTATTGTTAAGTTTCTTTGTATCTGGAATTCCATAAAAAAAAACGTTCAAAACAAAATTGTATCATAAATGTTGACAAAATTGTGTAAAGAAAATAAAAAACACAAAACCTACCAGCAAATAGAATGTTCTGTCCGGACTTGTAGGTTGGCAGGTCCCAGAGAGAGTGTTTTAGAGAAAATGAGGAAAATAGAGGAAAATATTCCTACACCTCCGGTCACTTGATTTGTTAATCTCATTCCCTAACAGAGAACCATTGTGAGCTCCAGATTAACAGTTCCAGGTCCAGCTGCTCTCTGGCACTGGTACAAAGACTTGGCTGATGTATGGAAGTAGGTGAGTATTATTTTTTAACCTTTGCATAAACTTGATCTTATTAAAAACCAACTGCAGCAACTAAGTTTAATGTAAATGTTTAAGAAACATTCTGCCTGTTGCCAGTTTATTTCTTTCCATTTTTTTTTGTCCTAAAATGATCTGCACTGGGAAATTTATGTGCGTTTGTACCTTGGTTGAACTGCAGGGACTCCACCTGCTGGAAGAAATGTGCATAGCTGAGTGGTCAAGGAGTGTTCGTGATTAACCCTTCCTGTTAAACCAGGGGAACAACAGCAGGGGGAGGTGAGTTGACCGGGCTCTGGTCTCTAATCCCTCAAAGAAGTGAGCAGTGCAGTATTTGGAGATTTTAATGCAGTGCCAACAGTGAGGATTGGTGTAAAAAAAATCTGGTGAGTTTATTGTGATTCTTTGTTTCTGTTTTGTCCTTGAATGTTGCATGTTTTGAGGTACTGTTTCCATGCTGACCTACATGTACATGTCATATCTTCATGGGACAAATTCCTCTACCATGAGACAGAAAGAACCTGTCCACTACCATGGTGCTGTGTACACACGTATTCATTGTATGAGTTATAGTTTAAACAAGTTGTTGTGTGACTAAACCTTGAGGTACAGTGTTAGTGATTGTTAGTTACAACATTTCACCTGCGTCTGTGTCCTAGGTGTGTTTTCCCAGGAGGCATGGTGATTGTATGTCAGATAAACTCTACTGGGAAGTAAATCTACACTGGAGACATTTAACAGTTTGAGAAACAGTCTCCTTCCTGGAACAGACGTATGGATGCTTTTGAAGGACTCCACAGTGTCCACATCTCCTCCTCTCCAACTCCGTCAGGTCCATCCAGCCGAGGATATGAAGTCCTCAAATCAGGGAGATCTGGAATCTCAGTATATTCATCGCCAGTTTTCTTTGGGACACCTGATCAGCGAGTTTCAAGACAAAGGTCCAGCAGTAGAACGCAGGAGGGCGGCTGCGTTGTAGGACAGTAAGTGTCTCTTTCTAACATGCTTTGTCTAGTTACCAGTGTTAGGCAAGTTACTTTAAAGAAAGTAACTTATTACTTTACTAGTTACTGCTTTGAAAAAGTAACTAGTTACATTACTAGTTACTTAATTATAAAAATAACTAATAACTAGTTACTTTACTCTAAAAACACATTAAAAAAGTTTAGTGTTGTGTTCTGTAACAACTATCATAATGAAATGTAGTGGACATTTTGACAGGCATCTTTATTGCAACTTGGCACTTGCCGTCGTCTTGCTCGTGGGTGTGAGCTGCTGTACCGCGTCGCATGTGTGTGAGAGACTGTTTATTTCCCTATAAGGCAAGAAGGCCCGCCCAGTTCTCTTTCTGATTGGCTTAGCCTGAAATGTTAACCTATGTCAACCACTCATTGCTTCTTTTCAACTCATGGGTTCAGTTAGTGTGCACGGCCGTCTTTCACTCATGACTGTGAGAGTTACCACACACGTGTCGCAACCACTAGGACACGAGTGCTCAAGTTGTGTGGCAAGAAAAAGGCAGAAAATAATCACAATACAAACCAATAAAATAATTTAGAGTTGTTTGGTGTGCTGATTATTATGCGAAACGGACCACATCTGGCCCCTGGGCCTTAGTTTGCCCATACCTCATATAATCTAGATACAGCATTCAGGGGGAGGAATGATTTGTGAAATCACAGTTGACCCCGTCAATTGCAAAGTAACTTAGGTCAATGGTCCCCAACTACTGGGCTGGGGACCGGTGCCGGTCCGTGGGTGAATTGGTGCCGGACCGCAGAGAAATATTGTTTCCTTTTGGTCCCATCTGTCTATTTCTTCCACTTGATCCATACCCATATCAACAAAAGAACTGACCAATAGAATGGCTAGGATTTCATCATCAATAATGCAACTATATTGGATTAGGACATATTTTCTCAGTGAAGACAACAACAATAAACTCAAAATGACGCCGTGTCATTGATACGCGATTCTAACCTTGTATATCGGTCTGGTAGCAGAAAGTTATAGGCTCTGTGCACTTGTAATATCCTTGTGTGCATGCATAGTTAATTCGGGTAGGAAGATTTTATAGGTAGGAAAATATTTCAGAACACCGGAAGCTTACTTTTATTAAGGGGTATTTATCTGCTACAACTTAAGTTGGGGAACACTGACTTAGGTGACAAAAGTGTGGACACCCCTAGAGGAGACAAGGCAGGGAAGCAAGGAGTGGATGCGCAGTCATGTGACCTTTTAATACACACTCACACTCACACACAGTGAGGAACCAGTAGAAGGAGAGAGAATGGTGAACATACGGACGTGGATATGGCTGAGTAGCAGGGAATAGTCAGGCCGGTGACGTGTACACTTCAGCCGCTGTTTGTCTGTTTATGTTTTTACTAGTTTTTAGTTTGCGTTTTTTTTTTCCACCGTGTTCGTCGAGAGTCCACGTCTGTCTACGTCAGCGTCCGCATTCTTCCACTGCTGGTCGAGATTTAAAGGCTCAGAACAGTTCCTGTGGAAGCAGCTCTGCTTCTCTCCGACTGTGATTTGATTTTTTTTTTAAAAAAACGTCAACAATATTTTGGTGACGGACATTCGGAGAAGAGACACACGGAGACGGAGACACAGAGCGGGCGGAGGACGAGCTGCTGTCCGGGGAAGCTGCCTGGTAAGGGCGGACTCTGAGAGGGAACCGCGTCTTTACTGACTAAAGTTGAAGCGAACGATAACAACAAGTATCCGATACTCACCAACGAACTGTGATACTGCATTTATACAAACAATTGAGGTTTAAAATACTTACGGTAATTTATACTAAAAAATACCGTAAGTTTGAAACACTGCTTTACTGTCCTTTGACTTCCAAACTGATTGATAGAATCAGGGATGTGTTTTATATTTAACTTGGCGAATATCTACTGTTATACTATGTTCTCTGGCCTCAGGTATTGAATTCAAGGTGTTGTCATTACGGGGATGTAGCTCAGTGGTAGAGCGCATGCTTTGCATGTATGAGGCCCCGGGTTCAATCCCCGGCATCTCCAGTGTTTTTGCAGCACCTCTATGGGTTCATCCCAGGGATGCAACTCTGTCTTGACTGTGTGGTTGAGTCAGAACAAAACACCTTATTGTGTGGTATATAGTTTAGAATTCACCTATATTAAATAATGTACTCTATGTATACCTCATTTTATTTTATATAATGATTAAATAGATAGAAGTGACTGTTGTTGTTCTTGTTGTTATTATGATTATGCACTGGTGGCCTAGTTGTTAAGGAAGCAGAATTTGCTCATTAAGGTTTCAGGTTCTAATCCACCATCCTGACCCAGATAACTTCAGCTCAGCACCCACAGGAAGACTCACAGTATGAAGGGGTGTGATTTGGGTGGCAGACGTGGAGACTGTTGCCCCTGAGATCCTCTAAGAGGATGAAAATTAGTTTTTAATATTTTTATTACAAAGATTATATATAAAATATCCATGATTAAAACCTATCTTTTACCAGGAAGCAACTATAATTCTTTATACTGTAATTGAATGATTAATTACCGTACCATGGCAACACAAATGACTCAACTTCTTCATAGCGTTGTGTTTAATCACAAGGTGCTGCGAAAGAAAGCAAACTCTATTGTGACACACACCACGAAAAGTGACCTCTGCATTTAACCCATCACCAAAGTGAACAGTGGTCAGACTTGAGCTTCCTGGGGAGCAGTGGGTGGTAGCCTGACAGCTGGTGGAATCAAACCAGAAACCCTATAGAAGCCAATTCCGGTTCCTTAATCACTAAGCAGCCAGTGCCCTGGTGGGTGTGGCAAGGGAAAGACTGAAGTATAATCATAATACAAACGTATTATTGAGTATTTTGGCAGGCTGATTATAATGCCAAATGGACCATATCTGGTCCACGGGCCTTAGTTTGCCCATACCCGATAAGCTATACTACCACTCAGGAGGGAAATATCACTTTTAATCACATTGGACTGGTCAGTTGAAAAGTAACTTAAGCGACAAAAAAGTGTGGACACCACTAGAGAGGGTTGGAGGATTCGAACCATAACCCTTCTGAACCCAAATCCGCTTCTTTAACCACTAAGTTATTGAAGTTGTTCAATGACTTTCAACTTATTTTTATGTTTTAGTCAATAATATGCAGTTATTTTTATTTACTCCTGTTTCTAAGTTATAGAAAATCTTGACTAACATTAAATAATTTTGTTTACTTGTGGACAAACACCTTAATTGCTACCTGTGTGCAGCACTAAAGCCTAGTTAGGCCAAAATATATGATGATGCCGAGTAAACAGTCATTATGTTAACGCTGTCTTTGTAACAGTGCAATTACAGACCGACTGTTGACGCCGATGTTTTTCTTTTGTTGTCCTGTTCAGGTTGGTAGACCTGGATCCACAGCCAGAGTCCATCCTGGAGGGAGGAGGAAAAGCCACCTCAGCGAGGGAGCATGGCAGCCTCAGCCGGCTCCGCAGCTCCTCGCTGGAAATCAGAGAAAAAGAAATCAGGGAGAAGGGCTCGGAGATCCTCAGGGAACAACTGGACGCTGCAAAGAAGGTGTCGTAACCTTGTTTATTTCAGCACAAAAACATAGTGTGACTCAAAAAAGAGTGACAGTGAAGATGTGTTTCCTAGTTAATGTGATTGTGCCACATTTCAGGAACTGAAACTCAAGGACAAGGAGTGTGAGCGCCTCTCACAGGTCCGGAATCAGCTGGAGCAGGAGCTGGAGGAGCTGACAGCCAGTTTATTCGAGGTCAGCACTGGTCATATGACACGAGCCCTCTGATTGGTTGATAAGAAAAGTTATGCTGAATAGCACAAAATATTTACAACTCTTAGTATAAACTGTCCTGTGACGTGGACTAGGAAAGTTTGTAACAAATATTTGCTGCAACAACAAATTCTGCTGACACAGAGAAAACACTGGATTTTATTTTGAAAGGTTTCAAGATCCACTTGTGTCATGAAGTCTGACATACAATTGTATTTCTTTTTTCTGTGGAAGTGTGGTGAGGATGGAACAACTGGAGAAAAGAGTCAGGAGTGATCTGTGATAGAAGAGAGTCAGCTAAGGTGAAAGGAAAGGTTTACAGGACAGTTGTGAGACCAGCCATGATGGATGGAGTAGAGACACTAGGAATAGGCAGTGGACAGGAGACAGAGCTGGAGGTGGAGGAGTTAAAGATGCTGAGGTTCTCTCAGGTGAGATGGAAATTGTTGACTTGCTGTGGCAACCCCTGAAAGGAAAAAAAAGAAGATTTCATTTATTTTTTCCTAACACACCACTTTGTCTTCCAACTTCCACACAATAGACTCATTCCAAAGGTTTTTGACTCAAAGTCAAGTCTTATGTCTTCGAGTCTTTGTACTCGAATCCAAGTCTTAAGATTTTTATTTTTTTCACAATCCTTTGACTCATAAATCACATGGCATCTGTATAAATCTACTTATGGTCTGCAATGAAATGAAACTCCACACTCTTTATCACTTTGTTTCAAGTACTCATTGCACCACTACACTGTATTTTACACTGGGATACAGTATTTTACATAGTTTTAAGTATTTTGTCTCAAGTATTCATTGCAGTACTATATTGTATTTTACACTGTACAACGTTGTATTTACACCATGGGTCAGAGAGGACTGCAGTTTCATTGTACCATATGTCCTGAATATATGGTATATATGACAATAAAGTTGACTTTGACTTTGACTAATGAAACTCACAGACTTGGCCAGTTTTCTCGCTTGTAATGTTTCTAAGATTATGTTTACGTTTCCTACTTTCCAACAGGAAGCTCATAAGATGGTGAATGAAGCCAATGTTAAACAAGCCACTGCAGAGAAGCAAGTGAAGGAAGCTCAGGGAAAGGTGGGTGGAGCTAATTCTCCGTCAGAAAGTGAACATCAACCTGGTTTATCAGTATCTTGTCAAAGGAACTTCTGTTTCATTGATGCCTTTGTTATTCTGTGTCTCCACATCAGATCGATGTTCTACAAGCGGAGGTGACGGCTCTCAAAACTCTTGTGTTGACCTCCACACCGTCTTCCCCCAACCGCCAGCTGCATCCACAGCTGCAGCCTCCAGGAACAAGGGGAGCCTACAAACACATTGCAGGGCACAATCGCAACAACTCCAGGGGGGTCTCCTCATCCTCAACTGGGAAACCAGAGCCATCTCCAATCTCTATTCATCCTGTGGTCAAGGAGGACAGAGAGGTAACATCAACATTTAGGAGAAACTTCTCTCCCCTCCATTAAATATTTATCTTCATTGGACATTTTTTCACTTCCTCTTTGTACGACCTCTTCTAATGTGGCTTTTTCAATTCTAACATTTTTCCGCTGTTTCTGCAGTTTCCTCTGCTCTCAGCCTTCTGCTCCTGCTCTGTTTTTTTTCTGATTCTCTCTCTGCTTGTTTCCTGGACACTGTATGACCTGTGGCTCTTACTGGAAAGAGTTAGAACAAAGAGTCGAATGAGACGTTACAGGTAACTGCAGCTGCTGAAGCACATTTCTGAGGTTACTTGAATTAACAAACTTGTAGCTTAAGTAAAATTTATACTACTATTTTCATAAGACACCGGAGCAACATGACCATTTACTTCTCTTGGGGTTTTTTGGTCTTTTGATCTTCTAGTGCAGTGGTTCTCAACTGGTCTCACTCTGGAACCTACATTTTTACAGTCATTAAAGCCAATTGCACAATTAATTAAAAAAAAAGAGAACTTTTGAAAAATCACTTCTTGTGTTTGAGCTTTATTTGACAAAAGGTGCCTTTCAAAATAAGAGATTTTTCTAAAATAAACCACATGCTCAACAGCAAATTCAAATTATTTCGATTTTTGACCAGCTGTTTGAGACCCATTCAGAATGGGTCTGCGACCCAGTTTTGGGTCGGGACCCTGCAGTTGAGAACCACTGTTCTAGAAAACACCCCAATTTTCACCACTGTCAAATCTACAGTAATTAACCGTCTTCCTCGTCCAGCCAAGCTGTTCCGTCTCGTCTTCATTCTGACCTGATCTTCAGACCTGAGCTCTCACTGTATTACATTTTTCAGTTGTTCTATCTGAGGAATGCAGCCTTACTTTACTAAGAGCAACACATTGCAGTGGTGTTGGAATTTGCTCCACAAGATCCACTGTTAAGGGGTGGAAAGGTTGGGGCGCGGGCTTATCCACTGGCTGCAGACAGAATCTTTTGTGTTTATCTTAAAGCTGCTCGAAATGAAAACGTCGCCCCCCCCCAGGAAGATGGAGAATTACATGGCATAAAGTGTACTGAGTGTGGCAGGTGCTTTGTCTGCTGCATAAAATACTGTCCGCTCACTACATTAACATTGTCTCCCCAGTGTGAACAGACAAAACCTTTATTCCCTGACAGAGTTTGTCTTGTCCTCCGTTGTGCAGATAGACTCAGTCCTGTATGCAGAGTTCCTCATGTGGAAGGAGCGTCCAAGTTTGGACAGGTCCTCTGCCTTCCTCAGTCGTATCTACAGAGAAGACATTGGACCCTGTCTGTCCTTCACAAGATCTGAGGTTTCCAGTGTTTTACATGCAGAGTTACATTTAATCCACTTGTTTCATTTCAGATTTGACAATATTATGAATACAAATATTAATTTCCTGCCCCTGCAGCTCTCCCAGCTGGTGCAGAGTGCTGTGGAAAATAACTCTCTGACTATCGAGCCTGTGGCCATGACGGCAATTCCAATGGTTAAAGCCTCTGCCGTGGAGTGTGGAGGCCCAAAGTGAGTTCTCACGTTGACGTTATTCACTCTATAGCTCCTCCTTTCTGTCACCATTCACTACTGATCACAAGCCAAATCATCACTGATAATTCACTCTCACTTTGGTTCCGGGTTTTTAAAATTTTTTCACACTGTATTTCAGAGGTGTTCAATGATCAGACACATTTTTAATCACTCTCTGAACTCAAATTCTTCTTTTCCAGTGGCTTTAGGGCAGCGATAGAAACGTAAGTCCTTCTCTGACCCAACGAGCTTCCTACTAATCCATAACACAGAAAACTGCTGCGTCAGTCAACTGAGAGGTTGTAAAATAATGTGTGAATAAATAACCTGTGTGGCTGTGCATGTGTCTGGTTGAACATTGATGTAATCTTCACACATTAACTCATTAACTCACTACCTCTGTGTTTCTTTCTGCTAAACTTTCCCAGCAGGCTGTGCGTGTGTTTGAGCTTCTGCTGTCCTCACACAGGTGTCCTCCTGTTGTGAAAAAGGAGAATAAATACTGAAGTGGAGAGTAGATATTTTAAGATTAGATTTTCAGACATCTATGTGTTTCGTTCTTGTTTTCATTGGTATTTTTTGCAGAAAAAAAATGCAATAATGGCATTTTTAATGTCTGAGTTTTCCCTTTGTCTGTGAGCATGATTGTGAACTTGAGATGTGTGCGCTTTTCTTTTTGTGACCTCCTTTTTCAGATTAAAAAAGGTGGATGAGATATTCAAGTTCAAATAAATTAATATATTAAAAATAGCTACTATGAATGAAACAGATAGATTTATGCAAATGTATTATTTCCTTGGGATTATCCTTAGGAAAACTATGGGAATTCAATTCATCGTTAACACAGCCACCACAGCATTTGACACTTGGTGCAAATGACCATTATTGTCAGGGGTCCATCATTTAAACAAATGTAATGATATTTGGACACAGATATTTGGAATATATATTTTTTTCAGTAAAAAAATAAAGTTACTAAGTTATAGATTTTGGATTTTTGCAGGATGTTGGCTTCAGAATTTGATACTCACCCAGGCATAACTGTTTGCGTATGTACAGCATGTCTTAAAGTTAAAAGTGGTGTTTTCCTGACAGCTGTCTCCTCTGTGATTGTAGGAAATGTGCATTAAGTGGCATGTCACGTCTCTGTAGACACCGCATCAAACTCGGCGACAAGGAGAACTATTATTACATCTCTCCTTCCAGCAGAGCTCGGGTAACTATCGCTTCTCTCTAACTATCAGGTTAAGGGTGAATATACAGTAAATATATATGTATATATAATTAGAGGTGTGTCAAATATTAAAGGGGTGAAAAAAAACGATTTGCATTCAATCCAGATTCAAGCTTTAAACATAAAGAATCAATAAATAAGAAAAAATAATTCAGATTGTGATGGTTGGGGATATACGGGTTGGGATATAATGTCTGACTTTTTCCAACGTCCTTGAATGCACCATGTTGTAGCACATATGTGCAATTGGTCTATTACGTATGTTTTTTACGTAAGTGTTGCATTGGTAAGAGTGATCTCCACACATGCTCAGTCCTGAATATTTGGATGAAGTTCTGTTTCTGCAGTTTCAGCCAGTGCTAAACTCTGTTAACTGCGGTCATTTTGGAAAGCTCAGGTTCAGAATCCTTGCTATAAATGTTGCATTTATGCTCCAGATACGGAATCATTTCATAAAGAAAAATTGTTTTTTGATTTGAAAATTGATATTAATTACATTGCTATCATGAAATTCAGAATTGTGCACCACTAATATATATTTATATAAAAACGTATATACAGTATATGTGTATATACTGTACAGTATATATGTATATGTATGTATGTATGTATATATAGATAGTGTTACTTCAAGTTACCTGTTTTTTTACCCTTTTTCTCCTTTTTTTTTAGATCACATCAGTTTGCAACTTTTTCACATACATACGTTACATCCAGCAGGGCCTGGTGAGAAATGATGGTAGGTCTGATGTGATGTGATGTGATGAGTTGTGATAAAGGCCGACTTCTCCTAGAATGTGACACTGATCTGTTTTTGATCTTTCCTTTTTCAGTGGAGCAGATGTTCTGGGAGGTGATGAGACTACGCAGAGAAATGTCTGTGGCCAAGTTAGGGTTCTACCTCACCGACCAGGGATAGAGATGTTGTGAGGAACCGAAACTGAAACTGCGAAAGGACCAAACAGTGTCTGACTTTAACTGTGGTAACAAAAGTATTGAAGTTGTGGTTCTGCGACCAACCAGGGATGAACCAAATGTTCCCTAACATGCAATAAGACTTTTATAAATGAATGAAACCACTGTTTAATAATCAGAGATAAGTTTTACCTCAGTATATGCAAAAATATCTCCAGTCATTTTCTCTCTGAAGAAGAGACAATTGCCTTATTAAAGGTGAAGAACACAGCATTTTAATGATGAAAGTTCATTTATTACCTCAGGTATCACATTGCAGACAACATGTAGGAGACGTTGACGGTAAGTCAATAAGCTTTAAAACCAAATTTCCAAAAAAAAAAATTAATACTATCTGCCTACATTTTTATATTGTAAAACATCTGAGAATATAATCTGCTAATTTCCTCATTTTTAATTCATAGACAGAACTTTCTGTTTAAGGGAAAAATTTGGTTAAAAAACAGTTGCAAACCATTGAAAAGTTTATGACATAAACACTTTAAAAAGTGTTAAAAACCTATAGACAGGCTCCCAGCCCCATCCTCACTGAAAACATACACTAATAAAACACATAGACACCATTTTAAAGCAGTTTTAGACACCTGAGAGACATGACATTACATTATTATTAAAATCCAACCCCATCTAAACATTCTTTTTAACTTTAATTATTATTTTTAAGCACATTCGTCTTTCAACTTTACCTAATGTGCCGCATAATAACTCCATCCTAATGTGACTTTAACACATAGGACACATAAGCATCTAAATCAGTTCTAGGCTCCAATGGCAGGAACTGTCCTGTTGAATTGATCATGGCCATCATTGAACTGATGGACACTTTGCACTACCTGTTTACAGAAGCATTTTTTTATAAAGATGAAGAAATAGAATTATGCCCTTTTCCTGTAATATTACTGTTCCACTTACAAAGTATTGACCACTGTTATAATATTGATGCAAAACGAAAAAATTCTCAAGACATTGTTGAACAACCAATGGTTGAATCTGTGGTTTTCCCTGTCTGCCAGATAAACAACAACATGAGCCATACATTTCTCTGCACCAGTTTTGTACCAGCTCTGATTTACTGGCCTCGTTAGCATGAAGTCCCGGTATCAGTGAAGTGTCTCGACTGTTAGTTCATGACGACTCATGGTTGCTAGTCATTTCAATACATTACACCGGTGTGATAATTGTTACAGAACAATAACATGACCTATTTTCAGAGGCCTTTACTTTCCAGTCGGGTTCAAACGGTTCAACACGCCCACTGCTGTGGAACAGGATTGAAAACATCATGGTTATGAACCCAGCTTAGATGATTTACAAGAATGGGTTTTTGCATCAGACTTTCCTGTAAGTCACATTATTGTGTTTCTGTCCAGTGGACACCGGGCAATACTTTAATTTTGTTGTATTGCATGAGAATTTTCACATTTTTTTTCTATGACGTTGTTGAATACTTTTTTGTTTTTTCAATCAGCACAGATAAAAAGTGTCCATATAATAAAATGAATTGCAGCAAAATTATTATTTTTTGGTTTGGTTATTATTTTTATCCACTATGTAACTGAGAAAAATATTTTTTAACAAGAATTTGACCGGAGAATTTTTTTTATCCACAATTTAACTGAGAAAAAAATATTTTTTAACAAGAATTTATCCGGAGAATTTTTTTTATCCACAATTTAACTGGGAACAAATATTTAAAAAACACATTATTTTAATTGAATAGAAAGTTAGAAGTCCATATTAATGGTAACATTAAAAAAGCCAATGTTTATTTTTTTAAATATTGGAATATTCAATTGTTAAATCATAAAAACTGATACAAAAAAAATGAAATAGTCTTAATATTTGTATGCTCTGAAATTGAGGTTTGACAAAACCTGGTCATAGAACGCTATAAACATATGCATTTACATTTAGAATTTTACACCGAGCAAAAACATTTCAACTTTTCTCTCCGCAACATGCCGGTGATCCCGTAAAAACCAACTTCCTGCCAAAATATCTGCAAGAAAAAAAAAATTTTCTCCTAAATCTTTATGTTCCAGGTTACACTGTCTGGAAGACCAATAAAAACATTTATTCAGTTTTTTTAAAGCTTTAACTGTTGCAGTCTTACCTCCAACAAACCATCGTGATCAGGACCAGTAGGGCCACGCCCCCAATAACTACCATTGCAGTGACTATGGTGACAGCCTGTGAGGAGGGCTCTGAAAACAAATGTAACAGATTAACAACGAATTAGACTGAGTTTGCAGGTTAAAATATAACTTCAGAGTCAGAACTGACCTGAGCAGACGAAGGAACCTGCTGTGTTGGAACATTCTAGGTTTGGAGGACAAGGGGAAACATGTTCCTCACATTCGTTAACGTCTGTATGGGTAAAAAAAATAAACTGGATGAAATGAGCTAAAATTTATAATACATTTAATTAATATTAAAAGAGTTTTTACATTTAAAACGTTTTTTCCAATCATAATTCAGCTAGCTAGTGTTGTCAGGTTCCATGAAATCTGCCAGAGCCTTCAGAATCAAAACTGAGGGCTCTGCCCGCTGTATGTGAATGGACACACCCTGTTCAGTTGACAATGCTCAAGACCAATCATCTCGCCAGATTACGATGTCAGGGCTATCTAGCTGGCGTGTCACGTGATTGGCTCACATATCCCGTGAGTAGGTAAGCTCCCTTGGGAATCTGACAACGTCATCTTCTTTGATTTTGAAACGCACGGCCCGCCACTGCAGTTTAATCACCTGACGACAGAGGTGATTAAACTGAGCAGCGAATGTTGCAATCTGTTATTATAAATGTGAAAGAACAGGTTATTGTAAAGAGGTCAATGAATGGTACAACATGTGATGTCGTGTTTGTCAGTGCAAATCAAAGTGCTGCACAAATACATTTTGCTTAAATTCAACATCAGTCCATAAAGAAACGCCAGAGATTGTGTTGCAGTTCCTGGATTTTTTTACCTTGACATGTTGGAGGTGGAGAACTCCAGTGGAGGGTGTTTGAATCACAGCTGATGGAGGAAGATCCCACCAGCTTGAAGCCCAGGTGACACTGATAGAGGATGGCGGCGTCACAAAGCAAAGAGAAGCCAGATGGTATCCTGGGTATTGGACCACAAAACGGATCTGGACAGAAGCGTCTAATGAGATCAGCTATGATCATGTGTATCATAATAATTCGTCAAACCCAAATCCTCACGTGTGTCTGGCTCTTTCCAGGGGCTGAGGTCCAGGTGTGGGATGAGGGGGTGGGAACAGGGAAGCATGTCCTCTGGTTTCTCAGTGCGTATGAAAGGGTCAGCAGGGACGGAGTTTATGTGAGTGTTGTCACAGATGATGCGGGACAAAGACACACTCTGTAGGTGTCTCCTCTGAGAGCTGGTGAACACTCCTTCCCTTTGCCACCAGAACCTCAAGGTACAATTCAAAACATACTTCTGTTTGTAACCGTTTTCTGTTTTTAACCGAATAGTTCCTTCAAGTTTGTGGATCACATATTGATTTGCTGTATGCTATACCCGGTTACCTGTCTCCATCTCTCACGGCTTTGAACTGTTTGGCCAGCAGACAGGCCAGGAGAGGTCCGACCCGGGCTCCAGGCAGATGCGGCTCAGAGATGGCTCCCACCCACACATCGATGTTGTGGGGTGTCCCGTAGAGATGCTCTAGTTTGTGGGGCAAAGTGGAATTTCCAAAGATGTCAACCAGGTCTGAGGTGGAGGAGGGAACAGAGAGGCCACAGAAACGACGCCATGAGCTGTAGCCTGAGAAGATGGTGTCAGATACAGACACTGGGTTAGAGACCAGGTGATGGACATTTCAAACTTGATGTTATCATTGGGGGAATCTGATAACATAATGCTTGGGTTTTGCTAAATTTACTGGAATTGCGCATAAGGATCAGAGATGTTTATCTCACTTTCAAGGGCAAAAAGATCTACAGTATATCTTTTTTTATTTTTAGCACTCTATTAGTGGAGGTAATTATGCCCTGCAGCGCCTGGCCCAGCAGTGTGTTGGGGCAATGTCATGCTCAGGGCGCCTTAGCGGTAACTTGGCGCTAAGGGGAATCAAACCGGGTGCCCAGGTCTGGTTCCTTAACGACTAGGCCACCAACAGTATTGGAATCGGAATCAGAAATATAGTGTTCGGACAATTTTTTGTATCAGTTTGTATCAGACACCCCTAGTTAAAGGTCCTTACAGCCCAGTCACCATTAGTCATTCTTTCAGTTGTGTCATGCAGGTTACCCAGTAACCATGGTAACATGGGCGAGTGGCCGAAGCCAATCACAGTCATTTGGCAAGACTTTCTTTGTCACCATTAACCCCAACAAACTTTGATGGTAAAGAAATTCAGTTTGATACCAGGCAATCCATGGTCTCTGCCCCTCTGGAGGTTCAAGGACCCCAGGTCCAGGGGCATTCCACCCTGTGCTTCAAACAGTCTCTCCGTCAGCTCCTCCACCATCATCTGACTTGGAGTCTGCAGTTTGGCTGGAGACCACAACAGACCACGCAGAACAGGGTCTATGCCACCTGGAGTAAACAAACACAGAGTTTCAGAAGACTTCGACTGTAAAACCGACTGTACTTTCAAATGCATTGACTTTTACCTTCCTGTACAATCCTCCAAGAGGCAAAGAATGCATGATGCAGGGGCAGAGGAGGATGCTCGGAAAGGGGGGTGTACTCTGGACCCAGCCTGGAAACCACTGGGTGCACGGTGGCATGGGCAAAACGGTATGCTGCTGCTGCAAACATGTTTGCTATGCTCGGATCTATTTCAGGATTATAATCCTGGTAAGGAGGCATCAGGAGGGACATGGACGTATCACCAAGAATCTGGGGCAGGTAGTGGTCCCATGTTAGGATCTAATATGAAACAGAAAGGCTGGTCAGGGTTCAGGGATGTTAAGTACCTTAAGGTCAGTTGATCTCAGACTTAAACTGTTAATCCCACCTGATGAACTGCTCCTACAATTTTCCGGGCCTCCTGGTAGAGAATGTCAGGGCTCCAGTGAGGGTTGAGCTTCTGCAGCTCTTTGACCAGACGGTTGTGTTCTCTCAGAAAGAGTGTGTGCAGTGCAATCAGTCCCAGGTTCTCATTAGCCCTTGAATCCCCTGTAAAACGCCAATGAAAAACAGCCTGGACACTAAAACCCGGAAGAAAAACTAGACCCCTCTCCATTACTAACCAGCTTGGAAGCAGGATGTGGTGTTTTCCCCAGGTGTTGATCTGACATCATCCCCTGAGGCGGTGGGGTTTCGAGGGCCACAGGGGTCCAGGTGTGCCTTCTGACGGAGCATGTAGGGCATGTAGGGCAACCCCTGGTCTGAGTGATGGAGGTTTACGGCCAGGGATCCCAGAGGAGAGGACTGGTTTCTTAGAGTGGTTGCCAAAGGGGCGTAACTGCCGTATACCATGTTGGCATCCACGAAGGAAGTGATGGCGTTGAGTTGCTCTCTGTGTTGGTGATCTGAAACTCCTGCACCACAGCTTGGTGCAGATCTAAAGAAAGGCATGCAATCCTGGGTGCCATATCGGCGATCAGATGGAGGTATCTGGAGAAGAGTTCCATTAATTTTTGGGTAATATGATTAATTTACGAATCGATATGATGATAATATCAACTAATACCATTATAGTTCTGGTAATAAGTATTTGTTTATCTGTAAAACAACTGTATGAGAATATGATTATTGACTGAGCTAGAATGCTGCCATCTAGTGACCTTTGCTGTAATATACAGCAGTTTTCCCCCAAAACTTTTATATTATGCAAACAGTATTTTTAAATCCCAAGGTTTCATTGTCAAATTTTACTTATCCACAAAAAATAACCCTAACAATTTTTACAGATTTAATATCAGTCAACCAATATTATCATCCTTACGTATGTTATATTTATGTATTTTTTCTGTTTTCCTTATATTTTGCAGGTCTTTCAAGTATTTCTGTACATAAGGAAATATAAGTAATATACTTAGTAATAGTAATATAAGAAAACTACTGCTTTACCCAAATCTAAAACTATACTTTCTTTCTTTTGAATTTACCTTCTCAGGGTTGAGTTTAATACAACCTGTATATATTCACAGGAATTGAAGAAAGTCTGTAAAAACAGGATCTTATTTTTCCTTTTCCTTGTCCAAGAAGAATGATAAGCCATAAGTTTTTCAGACCACTTGAGGCTCTCTAATGCACTATTATGTATGTACTGTGGTTGTATTAACAACGTCATACTGACATTTCAACCAACAACCCTCCTGTCTATCTCAGGTTTTGTTCACCTGTATGGGGAAACAGGGTGTTTCCCTGCTGCAGGTGTGCAAACAGTCGGCTCCACTCTTGAAGGCTGCCGTACTGGGACTCTGGGGCGTCAGAACCAGGTCATGGTCTATCCACTGACCCCACCCCACCAGCAGGTGAGACAGGTTGGAGTCCAGGGAAATGTTGTCGTTGCGAGTGAACAGCACCTCCTGGGAAACCAGGCGCACCTGCAACAGGAGGAGAGTGAGGAGTGATGGGGAGGAAGGACACAGGCTGATTCTGTGCTGTGGGACTCTTACTGGGGGCAGGCTGACATTATGGTAGGTGTAATCTGGGTCCCAGCCCCTGGGCTTCCCCCTCGTGTCCTCATACTCCGGAGGGAGCCAGCGAGAGTATGGGGTATTTGCAGCACCCCATCTGGGGTTTTGTCTGAGGTGGACAAAATGATTAAAATGTATTTGTTTGTTTATAACCAGGGTCTCTGTGTGCACGCTCCAGGTTTTACCTGTTGTTGCACTCCCCGGTGATGGATCTGTAGCGCTCAGACAGACAGCCACTCTGACAGCTGGGACTCTGTGTTTCAGCAGAACAGCCCGTCATGTTCAGCAGGTTTTCCTTATCTGTTTGACTCAGGAACTCTGTGGTAAATAACAGAAGTAACATTCCCTCATGTTGACCAACTCTGGAGCTCCTCGTCCAAACACTGAGTCCAGTGAAAAGTTCATCACATGTTTTTGGAAGTCACTGTTAAGTCACTGTTAAATAAAACCCCAGATTCCACTGGATATCACCACTGTACCAGTGTCTGCTGTCATTACCAGTGAGAGGAGTACCACTGGTTTGGCTTTGGTATATCAATGGAGTAGAAACTTTTTGCCAAAATTTCATATGCCGATATCGTCCAAAACTCAATTTCCTGCTATTTTACCCAGTGGTGAGCCGTGCATTTCAACCTTAGGCCTTCAGTGATGTCATAGTTTTGTGTTGCCCTCGACGTACTGTAGCCAGAAGGATCTGAGGTCGCAATCTCACAAGATGATTGGTTTTGCCACTGTGACTGAACAGGTTGTCTCCATTTACCTCACTTTTGACTCTGAAGGCTGCAGTAGATTTCATGGAACATGACAACACTAGCTAGCTGAAATATGATTGGCTAAAAAGTTTTATCTAACTTTTTAAATAGAAATACTATTTTTATAGTCATAAAACGTAAATGATAATATTACAATTTTATCTATAAATATCTATGAATAAATGTGTTTTTCTGAGTATCTTCAGGCCAGCAGAGAAGGCTTTGCTGGCCCTGATGGCCCAACACAGATTTTACCCCAAAGCTATAGTAAATGTATGAGAACTTAAGCGATGTTAGCATATCTGGCAAAACACAAATATTGTATTATTGGATTTTTATTATCTACGGAAGATTCTCACAGATATTAGATTATTATGAAGCACTAGAATATCAGAGAAGGTTCTGCTGTTTTTACCATCTGAGTTGGTCTGAACCTCAGTGTGAGTGTAGACCATCTCTCGGATCAGTTCCACAGTGTTTTCCAGGAGTTCTGCAGCCCGGATGTGGTTCTTGGTTGTGGCCTCCATGTGTTTGAAGTGAGAAAGTAGGTCACTGGGTTTCAGAGGGCCTTCAGACAGAGACTTCTTGACTCTGGAGACATGATCAGATCTTCCTCAGTTTCTTTCACTAGGCATAATCTTGTTTAATCCTCAGACTGTCAAACCTTTCACTTGTGTGGGCATACGCAGCATCAGTCAGTGCTGTCGCCGTCTGAAGAGCCTCTGTCACAAATACAGAGCCCACAGATGAAGAAGATGAAGCTCCTGAGAAGACACACAAACACGTCAAACAGCAAATCAAACAACACAGGAGCTTTTAGGACAACTGGACAGGTTCCAAGAAACCTACTGTACTACGCTCAGGTGCCGTCAAAGTAACAATCTTTGCCAACATGATTATAAAAGTACCTGAATCGTTTGTCTTCACTGGGGTTAGTGTAGTAATCTGTGGTATGGAGAGGACAAGAGCAAGACCAGGCAGAAGGAGGGACACCTGAAATCAGAGACACAAGTTGACATATATTTCTGTTAAGAAGTTTGGTTTTAGACTGAAAAATATGTATATGTTTCCCTTTATAGAAATATTAGAGAAATATTAGAGATATCTGTTCTCGTCCAAACACTTTTCTGATACCAACATCAACTGATCAACCAAAAAGTTCGGTAAATGTCCCAGGACCCTTTGTCCAATTCCACAAAATTTGCCAGAAAAACATGGATTTTCATTATAATGTGATTGATGTCCCTAATAAATATGAACAAAATCAATGTATGAAGCATTTCTGTATTGGTTTCAACAGATGCACTTGCATAAACTGATTAATATACGCAATTAATCAATGGCATCAGACTCATCATTGTAACATGTTATTAAATATGAAGTCAATGAAAACAGCACATTTTCAGTCTCCGGTCTGGGACAAGTGTTGCGCCTCGTGCCAGAACATCTCAAAGAAAATTGTTGTACTTTAAACTTTTTAACTTACTTTATAAAAATACTTAAAAGTATGGGACCACAGCAAAACCTCATGTGATTTTAGATTAAAAAAAAGTGTTAGAGAAAATAAGAGATGATAACTCACCATCAGTGCTGTGTCCATTTACGGCAGTTTTCTTTTGGAGAAAGTTTCAACTCTGATGAAAACTTCTAACCTCACTCATCATGTCTCACTGCTGCGACGATCGTGACTCATCTGAGAGCCGACAGGTGGGTCAGTGTGTCGAGGCGGCCATTTATACTCAGGCGCTGTGGTCATCAGGTATGTGCAGAATCCTCTTATCTGTCTGCTGATGACAGGAAGCCAACATCAAACACCTGAAGCCCAATAACTTCTCAAATCAAATTTATACCAGTCACATGGTGAAAACCTTCTGTCATATTTCTTTATTATTTCTGATGAATGTTCTCCATCTGCTATAGAACTCACTGAGGAACACAGCAGTGGAAAAGGCTCACCTTCATGGTCAAAGCTGTAACTTTTTTTTTTAATTATTTTTATTTATCAAAACCCAATACAATCATAACATGGTGTACATAGAAAATATTTTTTTTCTTTTTTAATAGACTGAACAACCCCCAGCCTCTCCCTCCTATTAAAAAAAATTAAATTAAATAAATAAACATAAACATAAAACAACAGTGCAGAATATTATACTTATCGATGTTGATGGCTGCCTGCTCCTCGTTCACCAGACCCGTTGGGCAAAAAAATCTTTGATGAAATAGCTCTTGGGGTCGGGGGAGGGCAAACCCCTGGCACAAGCAAAAAAATTTGCGCAATCAGCAACAGTTTTTGTTTTTATTTGTTATAAAGCGAGTTCCTGAGCTGGTAGTTTATCCAGGTATTCAAGTAAGAGCCTCCAATGAATGTAAAATTTATCTAAGGAACATAACTTTACATCCCTGATATTTATATCTGTTCACCACTGAAAGCGTTTTATTGTGAAGTTTAACGAAAAACCACCGTGGAGAAATTTCCATGGAGCTTCAAAAACTGAATGTTGTCACCGACAAAACACTGGAGATGCCGGGGATTGAACCCGGGGCCTCATACATGCAAAGCATGCGCTCTACCACTGAGCTACATCCCCTTGTTGACAGTAGCGTGTATTGAAAAAAAGAGAACGTGGTACAGTAGAACACTGATGCCAACCTAAAAATAAACCATGATTTTACATATATGTAAAGTAACTGAGCTACATTCCTTCAACTATTGTGTCTTGTATTGAATACGTGAATACACAATGTACTGTGGACGTTCACTATTGTCTGGATAAAATACAATTTCACATATATGCATAGCATGTATGTAAAAATTGACTAAATGCAGCCCAATTTGTGACATCACTAAACCTGCACACCCATACTTATTCTCTACCTCGTTGGATAACGCTGCGTTTTTTTGTTTTTTATAAAACTGCTTTTCACATTGAACAATGTAAAAATTGTTTAAATGGATGCTTATGTTCTTTGTTTTGTTGTGAGACCAGCCATGATGGATGGATTAGAGACACTAAGAATAGGTAGAAGACAGGAGACAGAGGCAAGGATGGACAGGATCAGGAATGAGGTGATTAGAGGGACAACACAGACAGGAAGGTTTGGAGAAAAAGCTTGAGAAGACAGATTGAGATCCAATCTATATTTTCCATGTCCTCCTGTCTTCTGTATCTTCTACTTTGCCTCCAACTACTTCCATGTCCTCCCTCACTGTATCCATCAATCTCCTCCTACCTGGTAGCTCCATCTCTAGGACGTTTCATCCACCAATGTATGGACTGTCCCTCCACTCTCCAAACCTTCCTGCCCATGTTGTCCCTCTAATCACCTCATTCCTTGTCTCTCCTAAAGAGAATCTCAGCATTTTTCTTCAAACTCTTCCACAGTCTCCACTGCTCTGAACAGTTGATCCTCAGTATCTAAACTCCTCCACCTTCTCCACCTCTGCTCCTTGTAACCTCACCATCCCACTGTTCTCTTTTTAATTCACACATGTACTCTGTCTTGCTACGACTGACCTTCATTCCTCTGCTTTGTTTCTCACTACAGAGTGAAAAACGACAAGTTTAACCAGAAATAATGGAAATAAAAAAACAGGAAAATCAAAAGATGGCAGTGAGTTTGAGGTCCTGATCAACTTTTCTATTTAATTCTAAAAGTTCTCCTGTAGAAACAAGTCTTCTGTTCAGCCAACTGGCTCCTCTTTGATCCTCCAGGTGTGTGATAGCATCACATGAGTCATGAGTCTCATTTCATGAAGTTGTTATTAATGTCATCCCTGCTGACCCACATTAGCCACCGGCTCCTGTAGGAGCAGGTGAAATTCAGGATCTGAAATGTATAAATCTCTTTGTTCTTGGAAATATGTCATTACAGGGAAAATAAACGTCCTAAAAATAAAAGGATAATTTGACCAAAATTCCAGGTAGAGAGAAAATTCTCTCTTTTCACCCTAACGCTGTGCCAGGTGATTTATTTGTCGGTGTTGGCAGTTCAGCTCGTAGAGCTCCAGGTTGTTATTACCTACTGAATCACTTGTTTTCTGGTTTAAACCTGCAGTGAAGTTGAAGCTGTCAATGAGCTTAACACTACCCTCTAGTGACCATGTTTTGCAACGACAAATTCCACCTTCACCTCAGGCACCGTGTTGAATTATTCACTGTATACTGAATGTGTGTTGTTATACTGTGACTTCTTAAATTGCTGTCCATTATGGCTTTTTGACGTAAAATGAACAGTAGATGGCAGTAATGTAACTTGTTCCTAAATGGTATTAAAATATATGTACTGCAGCCGACAATATATGAATGAAAGAATCATTCAGAAATCAATGCCCTAGGTTGTACACATGGGGGCGCTGTTGGATGTCACGTATTGACATTATTAAACTGGTCTGATTATTTCTGTTCCAACCAATGTTGTCGTTGTTGTTTTCCATGCTTAACTGCGCGGATTGTTGTAAGAGGAGAATAAAGGTTTTTACCACGAGCAAAATGACTAATGTGCGTCTGTGTCGTCCATCTGCATCGCATCGATGAATTATAAAAATTCAGATTTTCACCCAAAATATATTTATCAATATATCAACTTTCCAACATTGATCCAAATTTTATTTTTCTGAAAAAATTTGCAAATTTGCAAATCTCTTTTAAAAGTAAAAACTTTTATACAATTTTTCAACGTCTGACCAAAACTTAGAGTTTGGCCAAAAAATTCTCAAATGAGATTTTCTTTAATCTTTTTTAAATGAATTATTTTCTATTTTCAAAACGCATGAAGAAAAGAAGAAAACTTTAAAAGATGTGTCATATGATAAAAAGTGTATTCAATATCTGAACCTTTTTTAAATATTTAAATTTAAATACATTTTTAAATTATAATAATTGTTTCATAAAATTTCTGTAATTTCATGAAACCTTTTTTCAGGAAATTTTCTCTTGTGTTTCCTAGAAATAAGTCAAAATATCTTAAAAATGTTGTATTTTAACCAAAATGTTCAAGAAACAGAAAAATGAAAAACTATAATGAATTTTGAGTTTTGCTGAAATAGTTTTTTTAATGATCTTTTAATATTAATGCCCCCAACTATTTAAATGAAAAATTACCCAATCTTACCTTTTTTTTTTTTAAAAAAAAGTTTCATTAAAACTCTTTTTCCAAATTATTTCAAAATTAAAAAAAGATATTTTTTTCAGCTTGATGCAAATATTAGAAAATTAGGATGAATACTTAGAAAAAATCCCAACATTTCCATTGTTTTCCTCAACATCTTGCCAAATTTTCAAATACGATTTCTCATAATTATTTAAAAAAATATTTTCATAAAAAAGAAAAAGTTTTCAAAGTCTGACATTTTTTGAAAAATATGAATAACTATTATAATTTTTAGTTTGGTAAAAAAAAAAACAACTAAGAGAAACTTAACTTTGAAAAAAATCGTCATATTTGGGTATCCATCATTACACATTTTTTTTTCTTTTTTTGCACTTCTGATTGTGGCGAAATACTTCAAAATGTATGCATAAATGACTAGTTGCAATAATCTTGTATCATTTTTTAACAAATGTATTTGAATGAATTTAACCAATTTTTGCATAAAAGGCATATCCATATAAGTGTTTTTTTTCTTTCTTTTATTTTTTCCTCTTGCAAAACAACTGCTGTCATCACTGACAGATGCTGTGACTCCTCCCTCTCAGGTAGAATCACAAGTGGAGACGTTGTCTTCCATCCTTAGTTCACTCTGCAGGACTGGGAAGTTACCAGGTCTGTGTCTGGACGCCTGAACACTTCAGTCTTTGTTTGTTTTTATTTTTATCTTTATCTTTTGTTTTTGAAGAGTTTATTAATTGACAATTTCCTTGATTTTGTTCTTTATCTTTAGTTGATTGGACTCAGGCTGGGACCTCAGTCTTCACTCTGTCCCACAGCAGCTCCAGTCAGAGCGGAGAAGAGAGCAGAAGGAGGTGGAGTTGATGAAGACTCCGGCAGGAGTGAATGTGCACCAAGAACAGGTAGAATTCTTCTTCTGAATATTTTTTTTAATCATTATTCTTTCTTATCTTTGTCCCCTTCAGTTAATCAGGTACAGGTAACAGGGACAAACTTTTGACTTTACCTCTGATCTGTGCAGAAAAGTACGAGCAAAAACTTTAAAACACAGGAAGAAAAATTCAGAAATAACTCACAGGAAAATATACGCATCTTTATCACTTTATCTCAAATTCCAGTCATTAAATCTTTTTTCAATCTTTTTTTCATCTAAACTGATCTGATTATGTGTTATTGATAATCATATCAATAATTTTTCTGATGTGTTCTTACCTGTTCCTTGTTAGTGAGTGATTTTTGACTGAAAAAAAACGGGATCTCTAGAGAAAAAAACTTCAGCCCCTTTTGATTGACTGGTGTTATGGTTTTGGGCAACTTTTCTGTTGTTGTTCTCTATATTGTCATAAAAATAATATGCAACATTTGTTGCTTTATTAAACCACAAAATGGAAAATGTATTTCTTTTATTTGTTAATGTATTCCTAGAAAATGCACTCAGTACTAGGTGCTCAGAGTTAAAACATTTTTGAGGTCTACATTTTTTTCATCTGTCAAATTTCAACAACTCCGTGTTTCCTTGATGATCACAGTTGTTTTATTGCAATACCTCATATTAAAAACCAATAAACCTCGTGAAAATGATTCTTTTTCACAGAAGTTAACTTGATCGTCCTGTACTTTGGGGTCAACACTTCAGACATGATCCATATGTTTAATGTTTAGCCCCTAGTGGTGAAAAAATTAAAATGTAAAATATTAAAGTAATATGTGATTTAAAAAAAAAATCAAAGTCAAATCAGGCTGGAGAATGTGAGATTGAAGTTTATTTTACGTGGAGTTCGTGCTTTTTTAAATATTTGTATGTGAATTCTCATTCAGTTCAGTATTTTTTTTACAGCTTTTGTCATAAGGACATTTTCATTATTTGATAAATAATATAATTATATAAATATAAAATATATATCTGCTATCAACATCAAAATTAGACTAAATAAAAAAATATATTTTTTTATTTCTTAATTCACAAACAAACCAACAATGAAACACATTTTTAATTTCAAATCAAACTTTATCATCATTCAATTTGTTCCGTCAGACTTCTGTTCCATTTCCTGATGCAGTGATAATGTCTGCTGCGTCTGTTTGTCCACACAGAGACAGAGACGATCACCGTGACCTGTGCAGAGCAGTTATTATTCTGTGAGAGTTTGACTTTATTAATATCCGTTCACTTCTATTACCAGTCACAACAAGCGTGTAATTGTGCTGCTAATTTACTGCTGAGTTCATCTCCACCTCATTTAGGGTCAATGACACAATCCAACATCCTGATGTTCCTAAACACTTGACAGCACTGTTCTCTAATTGGATTGGAAAGATTTGCATCTGTTGGACACTTGGACCTTGCCCTTTGTCTGTCTCTCTCCTCTCACCTTCACTCCCTCTCTCCTACAGCAGATGTCCACGTCCATCATGTCCCTGCAGCAGAAACAGAAGATTCTGTCTCCAAGTCACCTTCAAGGTCTGATCCAGCAGAAGCAGCAGAATCTTCTTCTTCAGCAGGTAGGAAAGAAAATATGTTCACTGATTGAAATAATGGCAGAGATAATAGAAAGAGTCGGCAATGGTGGCCTAGTGGTTAAGGGAGCGGACTTGGGTCTGCAGGGCTCCAGGTTTGAATCCACCAGCCCTACATAACTTCTTGTGGTCTCACCACCCACAGGAAGGCTCACAATATGGTGCAAGTGATTTGGGTGGTGCCAGCTGCACCTGTGACCCAGCAACGGACAAACAGAAGAAGATGAATGAATGAATAATAGAAGGAAATATCAATATCATTCACCACAGCGCTCTGTAACTTCTGTTCTGTTGCCTGTAGATGGTGCTAATGTATATGAAAGTTTGGAAGTTGACCTACTGCAGTTTTGTTTCACAAACATCTAACCAAGTGGTGACAAACATACAGCTCACGGGCCAGTTATGGCATGAAATATTATGATTTGGAGCATTATTTTGTTTAAAAAATATGATAAATATCTGATGTACTGTGTAAATATTTTTAGCAACAGCTGAGAGACTTTCACAAGAAGCATCATCAACAGATTCAGCTCCAAATGCTTCAACATCAGTCCAGCAAAAAGACCAAGGAGGTGAGTACCATACAGAAACAGTAGCATTTTCACCAGAAACTAAGGCTCGGGGGCCTTATTCTGCCCGTTTGGCTTATCTTTATTTCTCCTCCGTCCTTCTACTCTCTCTCTCTGTTTGTTCTCTCCAGCTCTCTCCTCCACACCTCATGATCCAGCACCTCCTTCAGTTGCAGCAGCAGCAGCTCCTGCAGATACAGAGACCAGTCCTCTCCTCTGTCCTCCCTCCAGGTCTCTCCTCCTCAGAGTGCTTCCTTTTCCTCCACGTCTGTTGACCGACCCGTTCAAAAACACACCTGTTCTTCTTGTCTTTGTCCCAGTCGGCTTCAGCTCAGCAGAAATACAGAAGATACTGAGGGAGCTGACAAATGAAATCAATGAGCAGAAAACTCCTTCACTGAGGAGCCTTTCCTCACATGACTGGAGGAGACACAACAGTGACCGGCAGACGTCCTCTACTCTCTGGACAAACTGGTACGATCTGTCAGCGTCAGACCAGGACATATCATGTCCCTCACAGAGGCAGATAAAGAATCCAACACCCATTCACACCAATGGTTTATCTCCAAAACCAAACCTGTGTTTTTCGTCTTGTCTCCTTCTCTAGTGCCGTCCCTGCGTCCTCAGGCGTCCTCTATAATCACGGGGTCTGTAACTGGCCTGGATGTGACTCAGTCTGTGAGAACTTGAAACAGTTTGTCAAGTAAGTTTTCAACACCAACTTCATCCACTATAAAAGTTTTACTCCGGTTGGTTGATTTATTAGAAATGAAATGCAGTGGTTCTTAAATTAAGGGGGTGGGTCCTTTTTAGGGGCAAATAACTTTTAATTGAGGGCCAGCTAGAAAAGTGGTGGATTAATGGTTATGGAACCGGACTTGGGTTTTGAGGGTTTTAGGTTTGAATCCATCTGCTGCCAGGTTATCACTGATCACAGCACTGTCCCCAATCACTGCTACAAGTGACAAGAGTTTCCTCTACTTTTTATGGGCTATTCAACTATTGTCTTTCCTACTGTACTGAGGAAAAAACATTTCAATAATTTTTATGTTTTTTAGACACATAACCAACGACCATCGTCTGGACGATAAAAGCACGGCCCAGTGCAGGGTCCAGGTCCAGGTGGTTCAGCAGCTGGAGTATCAGGTAAATCCTCCTACACCATCAGTCCTTCAAATTACGATGAAGTGACGTGACACTCACCTCCTTCTTCTTCTTCTCTAACAGCTCTGTAAGGAACGTCAACGTCTGCAGGCGATGATGACTCACCTTCATCTGCCATCCACGGGGGGTCAGTGGTTTTCAGCTTGTGAGCGTCGACTGTCCCCTGGGTCTGACACTTCTGAGGAACCTCACAGTCCTGAGGTAGGTGGTGTTGAGAGTTCGTTCCACACCACAAGATGTCAAATGTTTTCATTTTCTTTCAGATCGATCAATATTAAAAGTACAAGACCAGACAGGTGTGTGAACTGATCTGAACCAAATGGAACAATAATCACAATAATCACCTATGGGACTCTCCAGGTTATGAAGGTGCTGCAGATTATAATACAACACATTCTCTCTGAGCTGAAGAAGAAGAAATTCATCTTCATTTAAGAAGCTGAAATAGAATTTTCTTTCAAAAATCAAAAAGAATTAACATGGTCCTAGGTGGGATATGACACACATTGAATAGTGGCAGTGGCATTCAACCTGATCATAGGAATAACCAGCAATAGAAGAGAATAATCCTGGAGATGACAAATCTGGAGGAATTTTCACAAATCAGATGTCACCAGATGGACACTGACTCATTGAGACGACTTTAAAAGTGCATTCCACACTGCTTCTGCTTCTCAGTCATCTAGGTCATGGTCAAGGTCAAAGGGTATAGTCAGGAAACTGGACATTAAGTTTATTCGAGGAACAGACGCTAGAGAAGCTTCACCTCTGTTACTCCACACCAACAGTTAAAACTTCTTATCCAAGAACTTAAGAAGCATCTTGGACAAGAAGCATCTACAGCTTAAGCAACAATACAATTGACAGAGTCAGCAATCAGTCTTCTGTTTGTCCCTTCTTCAGGGGTTGCCACAGCAAGTCAATCTCAATCAATTTCCTCTTTGTCTCCTACCTGGTAGCTCCATCTCTAGGATCATTCTTCTACCAATGTATCCACTGTCCCTCCTCTGAACATGTCCAAACCATCTCAATCTGTCTTCTCTATCTTGTCTCTAATAAATGTAGTCTTTCTGCCAGAAGAGAAAAAACTCAGTTAAGTGAATATCAAGCCTCTTATATTGGAGGTTGGAGGTGAAGACGGGTCATTTTGACCCAAAGGACACAGGTGAATACTGAATATGAGGACAACAGGACTTAAACTTTTTCTTCAGTGTCTCTTCTGCCTCACTTTTGCCCTGTGACTCCTCCCACTACGGCTCATCCCTGTGACCGGCGTTGTTTTCCAGATGATAACATAGCAGCTAATCATTTGTTAATCTGGAAAATACTGCTCCATAATCACAACAGTCACCAAACAATTTCACCCTATAATTAACAATCATTTTCCTCCGTCCTGATCTGGTATCAGTGGAATCAACACCGCGGAGGCGAATCAAATCGCTCCGTTCCGCCCAGCAGCCTGTCGTCTGTTTTGTTTCTTTGTCGTTCTCCGTCAACTCCATCACTGCTCGTCTCGCTTCCTCAGCTCCACCCAGGTGACATCAGCGACCTGCCCTCGCTGAGTCCAACAGACGGGACAGGGGAACGTCATTTCCAACCTGTGGCCCCGGTCATTTCCACGTCCCAGGAAGATTCAACCACTCTGACTGAGTGTATTGGAGTTGGAGGACGTGAGCGTGGACATGCTGTGGTCCACTCACAGCCCTCTGGTCTGTCCTTTAACACTTGGAACACAATCCTCAGACACAAGATGAGTTTGTCAGTGTTTTTATGCCTTTTTTTTCAGAAAGTGAATATGAGCTGTACAGGAACTCTGACATCAGACCTCCCTTCACCTACGCCACCCTGATCAGACAGGTACTCCACCAACCTGACGGCAACATTTAACTCAACCTTTGTGCTATTGTTTTACATTTGTCTAGAGGTAAAAATGTACTTGATTGGACTAGATTATATAAGGAATGTCTGACAATATCAGTTATACCTGTAGGGTTTGTTATCAGTTTTTCCCTGGATAATAAAAACTTGATAATGTAATGCCATGGTTTTGTCCAATGACGTGGGCCCAAACAATAGTTTTGGGGATAAACAACTGTATATGAAAAGGGAAGTCACTAGATGGCAGCAATGCAACTCTTTTGGTTAATCTGTTTTAACCATCAGGCCTTTATTGGTAACTCGGAATCTAAATATTAGGTGTTAAAATATTGACAAAAAGTTAGTATTGGACCTCGCTGTTTTTACTGAATTGTCTAGTGAATCCTGGTCCAAGGCTTGTCCCTTTGTCAGGGGTTACCACAGCAGGATTATCCTTTTCCATCTCTCTTTGTCCTCTCCATCTTAGACTATGACTCCAAATACCCCCATGTCCTCCATCACTGCATCCATCAATCTCCTCTTTGTCTCCTACCAGCTACCTTCATCTCTAGGATCACTCTTTCACCACTGTCCCTCCTCTGAACATGTCCAAACCATCTCAATCTGTCTTCTCTAGCTTTTTCTCCAAACCTTCCTGTCTGTGTTGTCCCTCTAATCACCTCAT